>VDFB02034527.1:0-14919 GCA_007258455.2 Sequoia sempervirens
TACAAATGTATGTATGTATGTGTATATACATACATATATGTATATATGTATGTCTGTATGTGTACATACATACATACATACATGTATGTATGTATATACATGTACGTATATATGTATGGTCTATATGTATACATACATACAGACCATACATATATGTATGGTATGTATGTGTATATGTATGTCTGTATGTGTACATACATACAGACCATACATATATAGATGGTATGTATGTACACATACATACATGCATATATGTATGTATGTATGTGCACATACATACCATACATATATGTATGTATATATGTATTGGGTTTTTCAAAAAGGTGCAAAAGAAATTAACCAAGGGTTTCATAGTAATAATTTGTCAGTCGCAGGAATACAGAAGTGCGTTTTCAGATAGATGCAGAATATTCCAGGCAAGGGTTTCATGAGATCAATTCCTTAAGCAAACGAATTTGGAAAAAGCCAAGCAGGGGTTTTCACGAATTCGTTTTTGAGATAGATGCAGAATATTCCAAACAAGGGTTTCATTAGATTAATTCATTAAGCACACGAATTTGGAAAAAACCATGCAAGGGTTTTGACAAAAAAATATTTATTTTTAATGGGTTTGTCGATTTATGCCCAAAGTGACATGGGTTTTTTATAGACATGTGTTCAAACCCACGAAATTCCTGATCATTTCTGGAGACAAAATCATGAGACAATCGACTTTACTAGGTCGTATTTAATAATTTAAGCACAATAAAACCCGCATTTGGAAAAACAAAGCAAGGGTTTTCACAAACCCACGAAATTCGTTATCATTTCTGTAGACAAAATCATGATACAGTCGAATTTACCACGTTGTGAGCGCACGGTAACACAAGGACAGGAAATCATTTTACCCCAAAAAAAACCCGTGTGTATAACGCCAGTACCATGACATTAGCAGAATAAAACAGCACATGGCGAGATGCATGTAAGATGCATGATTTACTTCATAGACAAGCAGTAATAATTTATCAAACGTCGAACAAACCCTTCACGGGTCTTAACACTCTATTAAACCCTTCACGGGTCATGAAAGATGTAGAAGAAAATGATTAACCAGTACCATTGTTTGCATATTCTAAAGGTAGACGATGTTAGATGTTACCTGGAGCCGTGCGCACGTGGAGGAGCTGTGGGGAGCCGTCGCCATCCGCAGCCTTCTCCATCGTCGGGAACCTTCCAGACAGCGCGCGGCAAAGCGAATGGTTATGATGGGATACCCACAAAAAAACATTAGTCATATGCGTCAATCGAACCCCAAATAAAGATTAATTGGGGTGTAATGTGTTTGGTGTCCGGTGCTTTAGTAAGGAGATTAATATGTAGGAGTGATTTGTAATGGGTGCGAAATTGATTGTAGAAGGTGCTAACGTGAATTAGACCCATTCACTTTTGAGCGGATTTGAATGATAAAAGAGTTTTAATTAGATATTAAAAGTGACATATTTAGGTGTTTTTTTAATTTTTTATTGGTGGTTATATGTAGGGGGTATTGGGACGTTAGGTGATGATAACCGGGCGGCACCTCTAAAAGGGGTCTTTTTGACATACGCGCGCATATCGGATGCTACCGCACTCTACCGAATTGCCCAAAAGCCAAAACCTTAGTTATAAGATCTTAACTCATGTGCGAAAAAACCCATAAATTTTTTTTCCGATTCGACATACGGTTTGTATTCTACTTGGTTGCCGGTTAGCCCCGGCAACCGGCTCTTCTCTCCCCTAATCGTCTTGCATTACTTTTACTGATTTTTTGACCGTTGATTTCACTAATTAGCTTGGCATTCTCAAACAGGACGCGCCTTTTGCCTAATGATTTATTACATGTAAAAATGTACGATACGAGGAGCTTCTTTGTTTCTGTTACCGAAGAATCAGTTAACCTAGGAGCAATAGCTATGAATGAGTGTTTTTCAGTTGATGCCCTTCAAGCCCATTTCTTTAAATGGCAACGATAAAACCATTGCCTCTCCTTCGCCAACAAAATTATACACAAGTTTTCAGTACCAACAAAAATTACAGCCGCTTTGCAAAATCCAAACACGGTCAAGGAAGGCGGATTAGTTGGGGCAAGAAAATAGATTCGACGCTTAAAAAGGACATCGTGCGTCTAATGGACACGCTTAACATCGAAATCGTCGAAACCCACAGTGCCAAAACTGCTATTCATTCTTGCGTTTTCTTTGAAAACAACCAGATTTCCATGCATGTCCGACGTGGAAATTTAACAGATGCACGGCATGTGTTTGACAAAATGCCCAAAAGAAACAAGGTGTCCTGGTCTGCAATGATTGCAGGATATGCAGAGAATGGCTTTGGCGAAGAGGCGTTGGCATTGTTTCGGGGAATGAGAGAGGCAGGCATGAAACCCAATCATATTACTTATGTGAGCGTTATTCAGGCTTGCAGGGAGGTTGGGGTTTTGGAAGCGGGCATGCAGCTCCATGGTTGCTATTTTGAAGAACGGATTCGAGGGCAACTTATATCTGGCTACCGCACTTGTTGATCTTTATTGCGACTGTGGGATTTTGGCTGATGCACGCCATCTGTTTGACGAAATAACTGAAAGAGATGTGGTTTCCTGGACTGCCATGATTGCAAGGTACTCGCAGCAGGGTCATGAGGAGGAAGCTTTAAGGCTGTTTAATAAAATGCGGCAGACGGGTGTGGGGCAATTATTTTACAGTTCCATGTGTTCTTAAAGCATGCAGTGGTTTGAGGGATATCCAACAAGGTCAAGGGCATCATGCTTATGCCATTAAAATTGGGGTGGAGTCCGATGTGTTTGTGGGAAGTGCTCTTGTTGATATGTATGCAAAGTGTGGGAGTTTGGCAGATGCACGCAGAGTATTTAATCAGATTCCTCAGAGAGATGAGATCCTTTGGAACACCATGATTACAGGATGCTTACACTGGGGGCGCAGTGAGCAAGCACTTGTACTCTTAAGTCTTATGCTTCTGGCAGGTGTGGAACCTGAACAATCCATCATAAATGGTGTTATGAGTGCATGCGGAAGCGAGGAGTTCAACAAGATTATGATGAAGATGGAAATGCAGATGAATCTTGATTGACGATATCAAATGTAACTGTTACTTGCATGGACGAGCTAGGACTAGAATTTGTTTGTAAATGGAAGGCAAGGTTTCACCAAGATGAAAATGAAGATGGAGATGGAGATGGAGATGAGTCTTGATCCGCAATATCATTTGTAACTATATTTTTCTTGACCAGAGCTAGAACCTAGGATCTTCTGTGCATGCTGAGGTTACTCTTACCACTGAGATACTAGCCCCCTGCGACCGGCTACTTTGCAGTTTGAGGCCTAGACCGTCTCTTTCAATGGTAACTACCTGTGTACATAAAATATTAGGGATGGCGTGGAGTTATTTTCTCAAGTTTTTCATTCTATTTCTACCTGAAAATCACTCGCGAATGGGGCTGTAAGAACTTTTCGGCAAGTTAGAGATAAGATTTTGTACAAGAGTATAAGTTTGGTTTGTACAAGAACAGAATGAACAACCCAATGAACTTGATAAAGGCGTGGCTGCAGTGTAACCTTGCATGCCCATATACGGAGATAAATTTCATGCATTACTATAGCAAAGTATTATGCAATATATACTTTTAGCTTGTTACAGTATTTTTGGTCCCTTGACTTGTCATTTTGCAGCCTGGTTCAAAATATTTGAAATCTTGTGTTGCATGTGTGTCATTGGAAAATTACACGGGAATTAACTTTATTTCTTAAGGCTTGGGGCCAGCCATACCCAATCGATAGGTGGGAAATTCAACCTTCATACAAGTGTGATCTTATGCACTGTGCTTGACAAACTAGGGGAGAGAACCCAATAGTTGTGCACCCTAACTTCGCGCTTCTAATTATCCTACGTGGAAATTTCAAATCACTCCTAATTTTTTACAGCAGCTTATTTGGCAAGTCCCCTGCTTATAACTAAAGTTTCAGGCCACATCATCAAATATGATGCCACATCAGCATGCTTTTTGTCAAGGTATCCAAAAAGGCCAAAAAAAAAGTGAGACCAATACTTGTGCATTCACAGCATGTTTTATTGAGCACTGATGTGGAATCACATGATTGGTTGCTTTTTAGATCAAAGGAATACATTTTGTTTAATTATGGGTAGTCACCATTATCACCAACAACTTTAAAATCACAACTATTGATCCAATATTGATAAAAATATTAGGCATTATATAAACAACTACTATCACAACTATTGAAACATGCTCAGGTACTAGCTCCTCTCCCCTATGTGTAAATAATATTCAGTCTGATCACTGCTGAGAGCATGGTTGCTGAATATCTGATAAGCACGGTAAATGTAACGAAGCTTTTCACAAACCTTTAACAAATATAGCCTCCAGTCTGAAGTTAAGCGACTTTTATTTGCCGTTAGTATCAGTTTGCAAGGTAACCTACTATTCTTTGAGACTAAAAAGCACCATTGGCATAGCAAAGACCAGGACCTGTCTAAGTTGGATCAGTCAGGATCAGCTTTAGAGTTCTATAGAAGAGCATTCAATCAAATTTGAATGTTAGATACAAAACCTTTGCCTCGATAGCCATTTAGGACCATGGAATCAGTCAAGATTCCAAAAAACAAACATGGCCACTTACAACATATCTCCAGTTTTTTAGCAAGGAAAATGGCTGGAAGGGATTTTAATTAATACAACAGCCTGTGGAAACGAGAGTTAAATAATTGGTTGCTTTGGAAGGTGGCCAATTGGATAAATGCTTTTCCTCCTTTCAAGCAGCTACCAAATTTTACTTTGCTATGTAATTCAAAACGCAGTTTGTCTAAAACGTTGTTGGATTTACAGGGATCTATATGGAAGGATTCGAGATGAAGTTATCATAAAGTGATCCCTTGTAATAAGATTCCTGCATGAGAAGATTTGACTGAATTTCACTTGAGGACGGAAAGGAGAGGAAGAAAGAGTCCAGGCATTGGGAAATCAAATCTCTTAGAGCCTCTTAAATATAGGTTGTTTGACTTGTTGGTGCTCCATCCATGCCTGCCTGTCAAATCACATTTAATAAATTTAGTGTTGGTGCATTATTTTGGTTTAGTGGTTCTCCATCCATGCCTGCCAGTCAAATAAGATTGAATAAATTCAGTGTTGGTGCATTATTTTGTTTTTTCACTATTTAGTTTATTTATTTTATTGTATATTATACATTTAGCATAGAATAAGTTTATTTCGGTGGGTATTTATTTGGATAGGGTTGTATTTCATTATGTGACTTGTATTTTTTATATTTGGTGGAGATGTGAATATAGATGATTACATTTCATTTCTCTTACATTGGATGTATATTCACACTTTTTGATAGTGTATCCACCTCTTGTTCTTATATGAGTTAATCTCATTGTATGATATCATTTGATTAGAATATAGTTTATTCTATTATATTGATTTTTTAGTTATTTATGTTATATTGATCTTCCATAGCCAAATTGTACATGGTATCACAGCGGTTGGGAGCTTTTGGTCAATCTCTTGGGAGATCTTCGATTGTATATTTTATATTTTTTGGGGTAATTGAGTATGCTCTTCTTTCACATCTTTGAATGATTTGGAGAATTATAAAAAATGTGGTAGAAATACTAAATTCTAAAACAAAATTGTGGCTTTGTATTGCAAGTGCAATTTAAAGATTGGTGAAGCAAATCTAAGCTCACCATGACATTCAAAGTAGCCAAGGGTAGTAGATTTTAATTTTGTTATGTCTTAGTTCAATATTGGAGACCAAATATTCAAGAGTTTTCATTTGAAAGGTGTTTGTTAGATTTAGTAGGTATCCATCATTTTAGATTAATTCTAACTATTATTCTATCTAAAAAACCTAAAAACCCATGGACCGACTGTACATACAATATCCTCACCAATTGTTCATACAATCAACACAATATCATATTGTAAAAGAACCTAGCATTATCCCTACATAGGCACTAACGCAAGTAATCATATGACAACTATAAAAAAATTTTAGTTCATAGTATTTTTAAAGAAAAAGGTTTATTGCACAATAATCACATGTATTAATAGCAATTTTCTAAATCATGACCTCCACCATACTACCTCCTATAGCTACATCTACCACCGCTTGTAACAAATCTCCATCAACCAACTACAACAATGTAGATTGAGTGGCCCCACATCCCTCCTCCACCCATGCTCTAACTCACCAATTGCATTAGTAGATTTCCCTTGAGCCTAGACCTACCCCTTCCCATTGCACTTTATAGTTTGATAAGTAAACTTTGAAATATATTTTCTCATTCATATGGAAGCTTTTTTAAATTATTTTTTTATTATTTGGGCTTTTTTTTATGTACTTCATAATCATGCAATCACATTTTTTTTTGATGTAGGAATTTTCCAAAATTTTAACTTATTACAAGTGGCACTATAAGGACCTTTTGAGGTTCCATTTAGATTTATACTGTAAACTTTTGTTCAAGTACATGTTTTTTCATGTAGCTTGTAGTGGTGTTATTGGTTTGTATTCATTGTGATTTAAAATTGTAAATTCAAGATTGTATCCTTTCTTTATATTTGTAAAGCATTGAGATCAAGATCACTTTCTGTTTTTTACAAGTGGCAACTATAGATGCACTAAATATAAAATGCCACATTCGATTTCATTAGGTGTTATTTGATTTAGTAATTTGGGAGGATGGCAGGTGTGTTAGTGTGATTGTGCTCATATTCTCTATGATTTTTCATTTGTGTTTGTCTAATCCTACAATGGGTCATCCTAATATCCCTTACTTAACTCCATAGAATTGTGCAACATGGAAAAAAATAAGTGGGGACCACCTAATACATCAAGGTCATCTAAGGTTTATCTTGGAAACTAAATTTGGTCAAAATGATGCTAAGGAAATGAAGGATTGGTTGCTTGAACATGGCAAAGCATTTGGCTATTTATTGACATTTGTTTCTCTTGACTTTCAATTTCATTTCTCAATTGTACTCCATAAGAGGCCTGAGACAAACTTGCTAAGTTGTATAGTTGAATTGATGAGATAAAAGGTTATAAAATTGATAATGAGTAAATGAACTTAGATTCTAACATTTTTTAGACAATACAAGATTATGTTACAAAAACAAATGACATACGAACACAACTCAAACTATGCAGTTGGTTCTTAATATGTTGTCCAAGCTTGGTATTGAATATGTTTAATTTGTTTCTAGTTTTCATACTCAATGGTTGTATTTAGGAAAGGCTTTCACTATGGTGTCTTTTGATCAATTTATTGAAATCCTAATTCAAGAACAAGAAACATTGATCGTCATTAGAATGCTTAAGTCATCCAAGTCTTTGATGGCTAGTCAAGTAAAGAGTCAAAAAGGGTTTGATAATCCTAGTAAGAAATAGAGTCAATATAAGCACGAGCCCTAAAAGGACAAAGCACAGTCTTCATCTACTTCACAGGTAGAATCTTAGTCCTACTCCAAGAAAGGGGATTCTCAAAAGAACTTGGATAGGCCAACTTGTTCATATTGCAAGGAAATAGGTCATGATGAGCATTTGTGTCATGCTAAGTTTATTGATGAGTTGAAACATCTACTCTAGAAGAAACACATTAATATGCCATCTTATTCTTCATATGGATCAATTACTCCTTTGAAATCAAGGTAAAATGAAATTCATTAGTTTTACTGATATACTCTTCTAAGTCTAGTGCATACTTGGCTCTATTGCTTCACGCCACATGTGTTTCAATTGAAAATAAATTTATTCTTTGAAGTTTTGTTCTTTGCTACATATTCTCATAAGTGATGACATATTAGTGGACATTGTTGGGAGAGGTTCAGTTGACATGGATGAAATTTTATTTGAAGATGTCCTTTATGTCCCTAGTTTGTTTGCCAACTTTTTTTGTCTACAGAATCACTCATCTAAAAAACGGAAAGAAAGTTGAGTTCACTCCAAATTCAATTATGAATTGGGATCTTGAGATAGTTCCTTGATTATAGTGGGTAAGGCCAATCATTAGTTTCAACTATATGCAATATCCTTCTTCTAAAAGCTTTACTCACTCATTTTGACATAATGTGTAAACTAGGGCATGAGTGGTTTGGCTATCTCAACTACATCTATATTTAGCAACTTAGCTCACAAGATATGGTTATAGATCTTCTTCATATGGTCCATCATGGCTAACTTTTATTAGATAACTTTTATTAATATAAAAATTGATTAGATAATTATCAATTATTTTGTCTTGGTTTGTTTTGAGTCTTCTCTCTAGTTTTTATGTTTCCATCCTTTTGGGATTCATGAAATTTTTGGTATTTAAAATTTTTAATTTGAGCTTTGGTAAAAAAAATATTTTGTTAAGAAAACTTGGAAGAAGAATCCTTAGAAAATTTATGGATTTGTGAGATTCCTAAGGACTTCCAAATGTCAATTTTTGGACCCCGTATCTTGGCCACAATTAGATTCCTAGATTTCTCTTGTTAGAGTGTAAAACATTTTGTGAATATATATTGCAAGGTTGTGGAATTTCATGTGTCTTTCATAATTTTCAACTTAAGTCCAAAATTCCAATAGTCTAAGATTATCCTTCAAAAAAGTGAAAAGGCAATGTAAAAATTTTGTGGAGATTGTAGTCACAACACTTATTCATACCAATTTTTCACCTACCTTCATCTTATAGTAATGGAAATCTTGTGCAAACAAGATAGACTATAAAAACATGTTTTTATCCTCATTTTCATACTTTGGTTTCAAATGCTTTTACTTTCTTGCAATCTAGAGCATTTTATAATTTCCAAACACTATTATAAGAGCTTCATATTTGTTTCTTGAGCAAATAGTACCTATATCTTGACAATACAATAATTTGCATGATGTTCATCATTAAGATTGCATAACCAACTAGGGCACACTCCTACCAATCATTTCAACACACAAACTTAATTTCCACAACTAGTTCGTAGAATTCCACGCCTCATATATGTAGAAAACTTAAAATGATATGTTCCAAATGCATATTACCTACCGGTTTTCCTAAAATTTGAATCCTACCATTGATTTAAAGTATTCAAATTAAAATTTGAATCTCTACCATTCATTTCAAACTCTAAGGTAGATAAATTAAACATAAAATTTAGTTGTGGACCCTAACCCTAGGCTATTCAAATGCCAAGATGGTAAAATTTAAAATGTGAATAAATTAGTGTAAGCAACTTGGTGAAATTAATGAGAAAATCTCAAAATCGTGATGCCCTAGGTGAAAAAACCACTAAGTGTGAAAATATTTGAATCGTCATCTAAACACCAGATAAACATTAAAACTTTACATATTATTGATTCATAAAATTATAAGAATCTAGGATTGGTTGGGAGGATTGTACCTCAAGATTTTTGGGATGGAAGTTTGCAAGTCTTGAAAATCCATGTATTAGGTCATTGGAAAAATAAAACCAAAATAAAAGTTCCAAGTAAAAATAGGAGAATTATAGAATTAGTTAGTACTTAAGGACTTTCAATTTTTTGGTCCTAAAGTTCAAGCATCTCCTAGAAAATATTATATCAAGTGTTAAAAGAAGTCTTGAATAAAGTTACTTGGGATTGAGAAGGACATAAGTATTTTTGAATTTTTTTATCTCTAGACATCCTTACCTCCTTTAGATCTTTGCATCAAAATCTTAAATAGTCAGGTGTCAAGAAGAATATTTATCAAAACATGTCAAGTGCATAACTAGTCTAAACCTAGGGTTATTTGACTTAAAATCTAGTTGTCCCGATGACTAAGTGATCTTTGCAAAACTTTCTCAAAAAAAAAAAATTAAATCTTAAGTCTAAAATATGCAAAATGACAAAAATATGGACTTAGATAATACTTATGTATTTTTCATTTCATATCCTTTAACTTAGACCTCCTATTTTTTTGCATCATGTGACAATTTACCCTTGCACATAAATAACCAAGTTGTAGAACTTTACCCTTCTATCAAACTACCAAATTTAAAGCCTAAAGTATGCACTCTTTTGATTTTTTTTAAATAATTCATAGTAATATTTTACTTATCATAAGCTAATCTTGTGGAGTTTTCTTGGACCAAGTCACTTCCAACTTTGAGAACCTAAGTTCATGACCTCCTAGAGAATGCCACAAACCTTTGTAAATGAACAAAACACTTAGATAATTAAAATTTTAGAAAATATTTCACTAATATGTTAGTATTTATAGTCTTTTCTTGTCCACATGACATTGTATGTGGTGGTCTTTAAGTACATATACAAGTAGGGCTTACAAAAAGAGAAACAGTTGGAAGTGGACTTGGTCAAGTGAAATTTTATGATTTGTTTCCCCAACTTGCACAAAAATATTCGATGATTCATTTCAAGATAGTCAATGATGTATTCTTGATGAATATAATGAGAACCTTGAAAGGAGACCTCACAAAATACTATCATTAAATGAATCAAATTTCATTTAGTAGCATGGAAGCTACTTCATACAATTTACCAAATTTATTTATATTAGAATGGAAGGCTTCAATAGTACTCTTTATAGACTTCCAAAGTATCCAACTGATAAGATCGTAGTCTTAGATCTAACAAGGCAATTATGCAAGGCAATTATGCAAGGCACATAAGGATCTAGGGGATAAGCATGGTAAAATATCCAATTCCCAATAATAATAGGTTCATATGCATGCCTTTCTCTACCAAATGTTGAAGGTTTAGATGCTAAAATTCAAAGATATAATTTACACTCTCATACAATAATGATTTCCTTTTATCCAAGAGGAAAGGCATAGACAAAAATAGGATCTCACATGAGAAATATTCCACATCTTGAAGAATTTTGGGAAGATTATGAGGATTACCATGAAGTTAGGAAGATGAGGAAATACTATAGACTAACTGTAGTTCAAATAAAATATTTTGGAACATCTCCAATCCTAGACCAACTATTAGCTAATGGGACTATGCTACAATAAACATTGTGACAAAAAAAAAATGATAGAACTCATCCTACCTTTAAATAGGGTCAAAGAGAGTACTATCATCTATGGCTAAAAAAATATTGGTCAACTAGAACCCACAGGAGTAGTCTTCACCTATGGAGAATAATAAACCTCCTAGAGAAGTTAAAAAAAAGGTAAAACTAAGGTTTATGTTCCTTATGAGCATCGAGTGGAGGAAAAGGAAAAAGAAGTGTACAAAGGAACAAGATTTGTAGCCAATAAAACTACTAAGAAGGTATACAAGAGGAAAGTTGTAGAAGTTGATGAAGAAGAAGAAGTGGAGGAAGAGATTCCACTCAAAAGGAAGAAGAGTCCACAAAGACATTTGAAACTCCTTCCTCTCCACAAGATTCCTCAACGGGAGCTATGTTGGATTTGATAGTAAACCCCACAACTCCAAGAAATTACCTGCAACCAAAATGCATATCACAAACGAGATATCATAACAACTAATTTGCAATACAACCAAGAGAGAGACAAATGATCCACACAAGCATCTGATATGCCTTTTGTATTGAATTAAATACCTGGAATAGAATGGAATTGATTACAACGTACAAATGAATGCTTATAAAACTAAAAGACAAACCCTATATGAGAATTTGATTAGATTGTGACAAGTGTCATAATCCTATGCAATGATACAACTTGGCTTATAAATAGCCCAATCTAATAATAAAAAAAACTCCTGAGTTTATCTTAAGTAATTAAAGTAATAAGGGGCCTAATAATTAATTAATGATAAATTAATTATCAGGTGATGACCTATTTACTCCAACACCCCCCTAAAATCAACTTAGGGAGAAACTAAACAATTGATAAAGGATGTGATGATGGATGCATGGATGGATCCCAGCTACAAGGCCTAATGAGGTACCCATGTACAAGCAAATGAATATCTCATAACTAGAGAAAAGGAGAAAACCATACTAGTGAAAGATTGATAGAAGGAGGACTTAATTTGTGACCCCACAAGGACTGCTTCTATTACACAAGTATAAGAGATGTGCCCTTGATATGAGAGAAAAAGTGAGGATCTGAATCCCCCCATAAAGAAAGAGCTCATGTGCCAATTATGAATGCCTAAAGACATAACACAATCCATTGTCTGCAAACAAAATTTCTCCCCTTATGAAGAAACTGATCCACTGGTGATTGAAGAAGCCATTCCCAAAAGATGGAAGAATCAAGAATCCAAATCCAAATGATGTGTGCCTCTGAAAAACTATTCAAATGTCCACATTTTGAAAAGAGGTTATGTCAATCCAAAATGTTGTGAAGACTGATGTAGAACAAGCGATAAAGGTAATGAAGATGATGGACCAAAAATGATGATGTGTATGTTAATAAATAAGATATGAATTTCCTCAAAGTAATCCTCCAAATCTGCAATATAGGACATTACAAACAAGGATGATATGTCTGCAAGATATAAATCCTAAGTAGTGTTTGGAAGATGATGGATATCCAGCTACACCGAACCAATAGGGTCCATAGATGTGGTGATGCCAAGTTGATCAGGAACAATAGAGGATGGATATTGGGTCTTGATCTAAAGAGTGGGAACTGTTGTCGAATAAAGTTTGCACCCTTGCTAAGCTATCAACTATAGCAACCCATCGACACATGGGAACACTTCGAGGTTGTGGGTGACCTGGGAATGAAGTGAACCTCTAGATTATGGGCTGGTTCCCCTTAAGATATCTTGGGAAAAACTAAAGAATGATAAAGGAAAAGAGTAAGAAAGATGTACTTGAATCCAAAACCTATCACTAACAGGTGATACACCAAAGATAAACATATGACAATACTGCAGAAAACTCACAGAAAATCTCAATAGAACTAAACAATCTCACAATACAGAGATTTATGTTCACAAAAATGAGTCTATGTAAGGTTCTGACTGTTCTAATGCTTAACACAAGGAAAACAAGGTGTCTTCACAGATATAAATGCAGTAGAAAGAGATCACTAACATAAACCAGTTTTATGACATAATATTTCTTGCATCCAGTACTGAAGGAATCTGATAAAATAGAGGATTACACGGGATTTTATCATGCAACTCACAAGAAATACTGAAACAACAAAGAAAAACTGAAAGGAAATAACTTTCTATTAAGAAAATCAGGAACCCATGTGTTACAAGTCTGCAATATTATGAAAAATGAGTTACAAAGTCTGAATAATGCTCTTTTAGCAATCTCCTAACCAAGAACTGCTTTAAAAAAAGGCAAAAATGCCATATATACAACCAAAGAATGTCGGCCCCTGCCCTAGGGTTTCAAACAATGAGTCAGTGCCTGAACACGTCGACCCTAGAAGACTTCGAATGAAGTCAATGAAGCATTCAATGCGCATCCCCCTTTCATGTCGGCAAGAGCTCACTCCAGGGATGTCTTAAGATCTTTTACAACCGTCGCCATTAACTCGCAGCCCTCAAGTCCGCCATTAAGATTTGTCAGAGTCGCCTTGAATGCTCCGCGACATGGTCATTAATGTCGCTCCACCTCTCCAGTCAACATCCCCAGTTGCTATGGTGACTCACGGCTACCTCCCCTTCGAGAAGCAGCATCAGATCCATCCACCAGATTCAAATTCCATTACTGACTGATCACCTTCGATTCAGAGTAGAGCAATGTCATCACGCTCCGTTGATCTCTTTCGCAGGGGGAAGTCGAACAGTCAAACTACCTGATAAGCCCTAGTGCCTTCTGATTGGTCGAGTTTGTGCCAGGTAGATTCCAAGGCGGTCAAAGGTTGCTTCAGAAGGATTGCGTGTCGGCGAGACTTTGGATGTCGGGGAGAAGTCATAGCGGGCGGACAGAGTCATACTGATATGCCCATTCTTTCAGCAAGATACACAATGGTCGACAAGACCTCATGGCGAGCTCCCAAAGTTATATCGATCTCACAAAAACTATCGGCAAGACCCCAACAGGTCAGTGAGACACTATGGCGAAGGCAAGATCCTTCGGCGAGCTTACTCCATGTTGGGAAGACTTGGATGTCGGGGAGACATTTCTCCGCACTCATTTCATTTCGCCGAGACCACTCCGCTATCAGCAGGACCTCTTGTCGATATCCTCATCTTTTGGCGAAGGCACTCCTTTTTGCTGGGAATCTTCATAACTAGTAGAGGCGGGGCCAAGACGGAACCGGAACCGGGGGGAAGAAAGGGGGCGGAAGCAAAGATAGATGAATCCCGGTGGAACTGGGACCGGGGCCAAATCCATCCCTGAAACTTTCCTCAAGTTTTAGTTTCAAATTCTGACCCGGACCCAACCCCGACAAAACTCAAAGGAAGGCGAAGGAAGGGAGGAAAAGGGAAAAAGACAAACGGGAGAAAGCAACCCCGATGAAAAACAAGGAAGAAAAGGACAAAGAGTCAGCAGAACCGGAACCAGAACCAGAACTAAATCCAGACCTGAGACTTTCTTCAAGTTTCAGATTCAGATTTCGTTCTGATCCCGCTCCCGGTAAAATGCGAGATACGAAGGAAGAAAAGAAAAACATAAGGGGGAAACGAAGGGGGAAGAGACAACCCTCGATCCCAGGCCACGAAGAAAAAGAAAGAAGAAAGAGCGGGACTAGGGCCGGAACCAGAACGAAACCAGAAACCAGAACTTTGGAAAAGTTCCAAGTTCGGTTCTGACCCGGTCCCAGGCCCGGGAAAAGAAAGAAAAATGCACAAGGAAAGAAAGAAAGAAAGACGAGATCAGAACTAAAACCGATCACGGGCAAAACACAGCGGGGGCGAGGGCGGAAACAAACTAGAAACTGAAACTTTCATCAAGCTTCAAGTTCGAACTTCGTCCCGAACCCGCCTCTGACAAAGGCAAGGAAGAGAGAAAAAGGACAAG
>VDFB02034528.1:0-20284 GCA_007258455.2 Sequoia sempervirens
TTTTCCGCTAATTTTTGACTTTTTTTACACAAATCAATTCCGACCCAGTTCGTTATTTTTCCTAACGAACAAAACCCATGTGTTCAATTTTTCAAAATTGAATTTTGATTTTTACACCGACACTTCCGGAGGCCATAACTTTTGACTCGAGTGTCCGTTTGAGCTAAAATTTGACGGGTGGTTGCGTTATGAGCTAACGAGTGGATTCCCAATGAGTTTTGTAAAAACTGGTTGGACCCCATTTTGACCCATTTTTGGGGCCTCAAAGTTTCATCTCGACCCCCAAAATCCCAATTTAGTGTTTTTTCAAAAATTGTTTCCACTCATAGCTCAAAATGCATATCTTGAATCTGGGATGTTTGTTGGCAATTCATCCTATCTCACCAATGGGTATTTTTTGGACAAAATTGGGACTCCCAAACGTCTATCCATGAGGTTTCCTAAAATGGCAAAATTTGACAGTTTTTGAAAATTGCCAAATCGGGAAAAATCTGCTTGTCAACACCTTACATCCCTTAAAGCCCCGGAACTCGGTGTAGAATCAATTCAATCATATCCTTCAATAATTCTAGTCTTCGATCCAATCCTCATCTGAGCTTTAATTTTATCCCAATCTGAGCTTATCTAAACCCCTAATCTGGGCTTTCATCCATCTGCAACAAAGTCTTAAGATCCCTCCCTCCATCTTCTTCAATTTTGTCCCATTCATCCATTCTAATAAATCTATTCACTCATTCCATGTAACCATTCATCTGCTTCGAACTTTCATCTATTATCTCAACACTTCATCGAACCTCCTATCATATCAAACATTCATCAAACCTCCTTCTATCATTTCAAACTCTCATTCCATAATCTTGATCAATCATTTACTCATTCTGAGTAATCTTCCACCTGTTCCAAGCATCAGTCATCTATCCATTTGGTCACCTTTTCCTCATCCAAATCCTTATCCCTCTATCCAATCCACCCAAACAACCCTTTTTCCTCCCCCCATCCTCTCCCCTCATCCCATCTCCTAATCCCTTGTCATTGGTATCTAGCTATAGGCTTTACCCCATGCAATCCAATGTCATCCATCTTATCATCATCACTTCTGCTTCTTTTGCACATATTTTCTATCTCATCGTTCATCATTTCACCATTCATCTATATGGCATGTCATTTGCCCACTTCATCTTTGATAATTTGGATAACTATCCCATCCCTGAGCTTTATATAATCACTATTGTCCAACATCATCTATCTTATCACTTCATCATTCATATATCTTGTCCCATCGTGTCGGTCCAATCTTTTTATCCCCTTATCTAGGGTCATCTCATCCTCTTTCATCCATCATTTGTTGTCGGTCTTTAGTCGAACTTCGATTGCCCTAGCAGCTTTCCGTGAGCAAGGTCGATCATTTGTCCAGCCCCGAGGGGTTCCATCATCGATCTTCAACTCTCTTGTTCCTATTGTGGGTCCCCATCTTTTTATCCACTTATCCTATCATCATCCATCATCCTTTATCCATTGTTTGTCTTTGGTCTTGTCGAACTACGTTGCCCCTGCGCTTTCACGTAGGCAAGGTCGGTCATTTGATCCGCCCCCGGGGTTCCATCGTCACTTTGGTCCTCTATCGTCTATCCATGGGTATTTCTATCGCTGTCCATCCTTTCTTTACCATCCATCAAGGTCTCCATCTTGGTCGGTCGTCCACCTTTCTCTGAACTACGAGGGCTCTGCACTTTCACGTAGGCAAGGCTAATCTTTGATCGGCCCCCGAGCCCCTAGGTCTTTAGGTTTTGTCAGTCCCATGTCTTGTCTTCCTTGTGTCGTGCCATCAAGCTATGCCCTTATCTAGCTGGTTCTTAACAAACGAGATCCACTTGTATCATGAGATCCAATTGATTTTGAACATCCTGCGTCATAACGATCTTTTAATATCCATCATCTTTGGTCTCAACAGGATGTATCCTTCCTAGCAGACCTCATCAATCCCATCTATCCCCTCGATCCTATGGCAAAGGACATTTGAAATTGATTGCAATCTTTTGATGCTTTTGGATTTTGTTTATCATTTGAGCTCCCTATCATCACTTGTCAAGACTGCCATAATCCATCATATTATGGTGTGTTTTGATTAGTCAACATAGGGGCATATCTTGCTCTTTTTATATTTGTGTCTTCTTGGTTGTCCCATGTAGTACCCACCAAGATCCCTGAGGTCTTGTGTTATGCTGGGGCATCCTTTTGTGCTTGTAGTTATCTCAATACCTGGCCCGACCAAGGTCTTTGTGACTTTGGGGTGTTGGGATAGCCTTGTTGTCTGTTGTGTTTGTTTTATGCATTAGACACTAATTCACCTTGGTTCTTCATACCCTGGTGTCTTGTGTTTGATGCTATAGCAAAAACCAGTGCTCCAAAGATGATAAATCGCATTTAGAATTGCATCTCATTTTCCATTCTATCGTCTTGCATGTGTCCCCCCATCCATTCACCCTTCATCCTTATCTCACATCTCTATCCAATCCCCATCCATTCCATTTAGCCTGAATCATCTAATCATATCCTTGCTCTTGTTCTAAGTCTTGTTACTAGCCTTGACCCATCATCATCATTATCCATTAGTATCATTCCCTATCCCTTTGGTGTTGTTTTGGGATGTATCCTTCCCTCATCAACAACACTTTCATTATCATCATCATCGGGAGGTATTTTTCCCTATCCTTTTGTGGTGTTTTGGGATGTATCCTTCCCTCATCAATACCACTCAGTGGGATGTATCCTTCCCTATCCTCGTGTTGTGTCGGGATCCTTCAATCCGTCATTAACAACCCTCCATCCATCATTAACCCATTTTGGCTTGTACCTTGACTGGGGCAACATCACCTTTTGAAATCCATTTGTGCTTCATCCATCTCCATATCACTTACTCTCTTACCCATCACCTTGCATCATCTTCCTCATCTCCCCTTGCATCACATCATCTATTTCGAGAGCACACACGTGTTCTCTTCAACCCGCATGTCCTCTCGAGGGGGCATCCTTCTCCCTACTCTTTCATCTTTACCCTCATCATCTCCCTTCCTAGTCACTCCTTTGGATGACTGGGGCATCTTTTCCAATCTAACCATCTTCTTCTAGGTTCTATATTTTAATATTCTTTGAAATGATGCTACTTCGTAACACCATCTCAAAGAGGGGAAAAATGTAGACATCCAAATTTTGACAACACTTATCCAAATTGAATTTTCGCCTAAACATCCTCTTATTCTGTGCTAATTAAATAATACTACCATATTTAACTAATATATTTAATTGCTTAAACCCTAAGGTATTTAATTAAATACCTTACCCTCCTTACTTTTCATCAAATAAATTAAATAAATATTACATTTATTTAATTCTTCACATGTCATTTTCATCTAATCCTAGTCCATCTCCTAATCTCTTCATTAGGGATGTGCACATGCCTAATCCTTGATGAGGATGTGTCACATCCTCCAACTTTTGCAAGTTGGCTTCTAATCCCCATTTATCTTTTAATTACTAAGCTTCCCACCATTCTCCAAGGAATTTTACCCCTTTTTATTTATCCTAGATTCCCCTCTTTTATATGTGAATTTTTAATTCACATTCTATCCTTCCAAGGCTTCTAGAACTTTGGACTTGTCACAATCTCCACATGTGACCAACCTTGGACTTGTCACAATCTCCACATGTGACTAAGTCCCACCTTTTTGGAGCCCACCTTTTATCCTCTAGATCATCTTAGGAGTGTGAATTTTTAATTCATATTTATCCCCCAACCACCTTCTTTCCCAAGATTTTGAGGAATTCTAAAATTCCCTCAAAAGTCCCTTTCACTCCCCACCTTCAGGGACATCAAAACTCCCTTTTTGTGAGAAATCCCTCTCATCCCCCAAGGTGCATGTCCTTTTCCACCTCATGTACCTTTTTGACAACTCATCTCCACCTCATATCCTCTTATCCACTTCACCCTCCACATGTCAAGATGTGAGGGCTTGTGGGTTCTCAACCCACCATAGCCCTTCATCTTGGCCTTGTTGGAGCAGTCTTGACTGTTGAATTCTCTAGAGAATTCAAGATCCTCTATAAATACCCCCTCCTCAGGGGCTTTTAGAGAACACTTTCATTTGAGCAACCTTATGCTGCTAATTTTCCTTCTCAACACTTTGCACTCTCATAACTACATGCTGTCCATTTGAATCCTCAAGCCTTTTCAATCATTTAGCCATCTTTGCTCATCATCTTGCATATTGAATCTTGCATTTAGACATTCAAACAATCATCTAAGGAGCACACAACCAATCCAAGCAAGGGCCAATCAAAGAGGTATCAACCACAAGGGAGGTAAAAGTATTTGTGTTTCGTTTTATTTGCATTCACCCCGTTGTATCAACTCTTTTTAAAATTTAATCTTGAGGTGTCGGCAGTATTTTGCATTATTAAATGTTTCTTAGTTTGTTTTGCACATTTTAGAGCAGTAGGAATTCCAAGATTGCTTACAACAACATTTTTGCAATTTGTGTGTATTTTTGAGAAATGAAATGAGTGATTTTTTTATGGTATAATGATGGGTTTTGAATGTGTCTAAAATTGTTGAAGGATTGCTATGTGCTGTAATTGTTTTGGTGTATGAAATATTTTGTGGTATAATGATGGGTTTTGAATCGTGTAAAATTGTTGAACGATTGCTATGTGCTGTAATTATTTTGGACTGGATAAGGGGTTTTGATGAATAGGGGGTTGTGTTTAAATGTGAATAAAAATGGAAATTTATAAAATATCAAATGTGAAATACATGTGAGTTATTTTGTCCCCTTTTTGTGGTTGAGTCCCCACTCCCCCTATTAAGGATTCCAAGATGGAATCCTTTGTTTTGTAAGGGTTTTACAGGAATGGTGTGTGGTGATCATAATCTATAAATATGTTATGAAAATGCATTGTTTTGTTGTGGAGAAATTATATGTTTAATGTAGTTTGTAATATGTTACGTGTGTGAAACTGGTTGATTATGTGACACCTTGCTCAGGGGCGGGTTGAAAATAATCCTACGGTTGGGTGGAGAGCCCATTGGTCAAAGTGGTTTTTCATTGTTTATTTTTAGGTCTATGTGAAATTTTGAAGACTAACTTGAAATTTACCAAATCCTTTGTTTACAAGAAAATATTTATGAGGATCATAGCAGAAATTATGAATATTGAGAGTGTCATGTGTTAGGAATTGCATGCAAAAGATATCAATTAAATGCAGATAAATATTAAATAGAGGAATGAAAAATACATAGAAATAATAACAACGAGAGACAATTTTAACATGGTTCACCCAAACTCGGGCTACATCCACCAACAGAGAGTTCAATATTATTATCCAGCAAATCGAACAGATTACAACCAACAATCCTTGCAACTCAATACCACTGCAAATGCTACAATACAATATCAACAAAAACCCTAACCCTTAGCCGTTTTATCAAGACTTATGTCGGTTACAAAATAGGGTTTTTTATGTCGGCCAATAGAAAAATAACTCCCGATGCCTTTATAAAATAATAAAAATCATTTGAGGGCTGCTCCTGGACCTCGCAAAGGGCACTTCCCCTTGACCCCGTCTTGGGGGCACTGGCCCCCAAACCCCCGTTAAATAATTTGGGGGGAAATTGCACCGATAAAAGTCAGGAAAAGTTAACCTCCGAGTTTGATTAGGCTCCATATAACAACACCATGGATGTTTTGTAAATCAAGGCTTTTAAATGTGAAATTTGAATATGTTCGTATTACATTAGATTAAGTAAATCAAAGGAGAATATGAAATGTTGAATTTCTATTATAATTTCACTATATGCAAATGGAGAGAAGAAAAGGACTAGTTATTTCCTTTCAAGAAAACAAACACTATTCAATTTTTGATTATTTATAGGTGAAATTGCTTTTTGTTACCAAAAAAGAAAGAAAATTAATATTGTTTCTAAAAGTTACATGCATAATTTTTTTTATTTTGAGTAAAATAGATGAAATTGTCATAATGTTAAATTTGTGTAAATGTTTAATGCATACTTTTTTTATCAATGTTTAATTTTAGTAAAATAAATCTCTAAATGTGCATTCTTGGGAAATTTTGTTATAGAAATAATTTATATGAAGTGTAGAACAAAATATCAAACAATCATCTTAACCCTCTTGATTAATCAAATGTTTTGGTTACGACACTGCTGCCCCCTCTGTCAAATAATAAAATGTCATAAAGTAGTTTCATAGATTTGATAATAAAACATGATAAGAATGATATTGAAATATACAATTTAATGGGTTTTTAAAATATTAATATTAGAACAACATATTACAAAGTTGTACTAACTTAGATCACCAATTAAATTTTTTTAACAAAACATTAACAACCTCTTTCACAATAATATTTTGTCATAAAAGAGTCTTACATATTCGATCACACAGAATGATAGACATAGAATTAGAAGATATAATTTAAAGGGGTTCTTTATTAAAAAAATATGTATGACATATCCAAAAACTAGATCAACTTAGTAGACCAATTAAAGTTATAATTAAAACATTACTATCCTCTATTTCAAAACTAAAAACGAATTTGAGAGTAGAACCAATTATAATTTCCTAAAATTATATTAAAAAAAGAGAGCTATAATATGTTTCTTTCACCTCCTTCCTCTTGCCAAACTTGAAACACAAAAAAATGAGGTGTAAATGAATTTATCTTGCAACAAAAATTGGATTATTAATGACGAATATGAGTAATGTCATGACCTTCCTTAGAACATTTGAAAACTCTTTTTGTTTAGTAATTATAATTCAAGTTGTTATAATAATTATAATCTCTAAAACTAAACTAAATAAGAAATAAATAAATAAAATAAAATAATAAATTAATTATTGAAAACCATGTATAGTGAATCCATTTCCATTAAAAAAAAGTATTTACATTACATCAAATCAAAGTATTATATATGTATAATGTTGATATGGATTGTGGAAACTTGATATCATTAATGTATAATGTTGTTAGTAATTTAAAATTTAAAAATCAATGATAAATGAATATGTTCATGATGCAATTATTATTTTTAAATTTATGGCATTTTACATGGATTATTTTTTTGATAGATATTATTTTATACAGTAAAAATTAAGGGAATAAAACAAAGAGAAATTTTCTAGTAGTGTGTTGTCACGACTCTTAAATCTATTATAATAATGCAAACTTGAATATTAGCACGTGTTGGTGATTATCTTGATCATGATTTTCATGACAATGTTAACGCGGGCTACTATGATTATAACTTTAGATTCAACCATCATGAAACTGATAATAATGATTGTGCTATATGAAAGGTGTTACCATAGTTTTGTCTCATCTCAAAAACTTGTTTATTCACTCAAAAATTGGCTAACTATTGAAGTCATCGGTCATTTTTTCAGTTCTCAAAACTTTGTCGATCATCACTTAGGTTTTTCTAACCTTTCCTACTCTCGATGCATCACCCAAGGTTCATCTTTGCAAAGTTCTGTTGATATCTAGAAGTATTGTCTTAACTTTTGTAAGTCTTGTCTAAGTAAAGTTAAGTCATTTAAGAGTTTTTTCTCAAGTTAGGAAACTTGCGTCGGCTGCCGAAAAAGTTGTCTAAACTTCCTCTTTCTATGATCGATGATGACAAAGGCTTTAAAAGTGACATAGGGAATGTATTAAAGGATAAGAGGCTTTCAATATTTCACATTGGTTTCCAAACCTCTACCGACCACCGACATAGTTATAAAAAATATCTTCTCGCAAATCAAGTAGTTGTTCTTCATTCAAATTTTCAAAAGTGGTTAGAATGAAAGAATGATGTGAAAGACTACATGTGCCAACTATAGAAAATAAAATAATTAATTTCTCACCTACTCAAGTGTTAATTATGAGAGGCTTAAAAAGGGATTTGAGCTATCGAGAAGAGTATTTTCAGCTGAGACACTAAAATCAAGGGAGTGAAGAAGCGAATTGGTGCAATCGTCAATTTTGGGAGCTCAGATTACACAAAGGTACTTATTTCTCTAGTTATTTCAGTAATCCATTAAGAATTTCACTTTAAGAAGGGTTTTTCACCAACACACTCCTCGTACGAATTATACATAAACCCTAGGGTTTTTTAGCTGCCATGAAATATAAATATTAGGGTTATGAATATATTTCGAGTTTAACCAACACAATGCCAGAAAGAGGGGATACTAAGTTAGGGAATGCAAGCTCAGATGAATTCTAGGAAAAAATTAACAAGCCGAATCCCCTACCTATTACACATAATAATTGAAAGTTGATTAATAGAAGCAATTTCCTTTCCTGTTGTAGTTCAATGCCCATACCTAATTATTGAATGCATTAGACATTATGATTCTCAAGCCCGTGAGGTCAAAACTTGTGACAATAGGCTAATAGTTAAAATTCAAATAACCACATTCGCCTCCTGTCTAAAGATTCCAGAAAGAGAACAATTTTCAGGCCTTGATTTCTCTTCCTCACAATTTGAGTTCTCAACAAAAAAGGGGTATTATTGAAATATAATCGCTAAGAACTATTTGGATGCACCTAGAAAGGGTAAGTCCCAATTGCCTAGAGGTTTGCGTAGAAAACGTTTCGTTAATGAATTTTTAGATATACTTGTGCTATTGCATAGATTGAGAGGGAATGAAAGGGCACATGATTTTGAAGATTAGATGTATTTCTTTATCCTAGTCGTGCTCACAGGGATACAATTCTTATATTGGGCACAATTTATTAGTGATCAGATGCATGACATGCTTGTCTTCTTTGCAGTTAATTGATCCTTTTGTATGTCCTCCTATCTCATCTATGCCATTTCTAGTACTAGGCCTTGGCTAGGTTTGAGACCAAGCTCACTTTCTCAAAATGAAGTCCCAATTTTTAAATATTATGATAAGTTACAATTGGGTAAAATTTACCTTCATTAGAGGAAGATTATTGATACTTTTACCATGAGGGTGACTAAAGAAATACATGGAAAAATTGACACAAGCCTTACTCCTAAGTCCATGCAGTTAGTTGGCATGAATGGAAGTCACTTCATTCAATTCCAAAGGTTTTCATACATTTGGGTTGGTGGTTTTAGTGGTCCTCCATTAAATCTTCCAAGGTATGTGAAGGATAAATTTGTGTTGATAGAAATTTTTAGGCAGCTTGCTAATCTAAATATGAGATGTTAAGAACAAAAGAAAGTCGGTGTACAGTTTCTTGTGGGTTTTGGTTATTTCACTTGCTGCTCAATGTCTAATGCTCTCAACATTGAAAGAGACCTAGTTAAGTATACTTTACAGTTTTATGATGAACGATTTCTTTTTGACAACAAGGATTATGTTAAGAATAATTTACAACATGGCTCAGGTTTCCATCATATACCTAATCTAGAAGATTACTGGGCAGATTGCCTTGATGAGCATGAAGTAAGGAGAAGAAGTTGGATGATATTGTTCTTAAGACATATAATGATATTTGATTTGGGATGGGATACTTGAGGTATAAAAGATGATGAATCAGATCTGGTTAACCCTATTTTTACTAAACATGTCTCTACTCAACCCATCATTATCATGGAATGGAGCATCAAGGAGGTTGAAACCATTGAGGAAATAACTGCAGTTTTTTTAAGAAGAATAGAGAAGTGGGTTGCTAAGAAGAAGACAAAACAACAATGCCCTCAAACCAAGTCATAGAGTACTCAACCTCTAGGAGAAATTAGTTAGCCTCCCATAACCTTAGGAAATTCATTTTCAACTTCACAGTAGATATTTTAGGAGCTTAAGGTGATGGTGATGTTGAGCCCACCTGAAAGGAGTTTACCAGAAAGAACATGTGGAGAAGATGCTCTTAACCTACTTCAACAAAGAAAGGATAAGGATATAGCTAAGGGTGAAGAAGATACAGGTAATGTCTCTATTTTCTCAACTCATTAATACCTCTTCTTCATCTCATTGGTCATCTCCTATTAGAGTAGTAAATGAGCCTCCTAGAGTGGGACCTATTTCACCTTATTCACCAAAACATGTGAAGTTTTTCACCCCTCCATTGAGGAGGACCTTTTTTGGTTCTTCTAGTTCTAAAATAGTTACTTTTCCTTGCACATCATCTTGGTTGGAACACACATTTCCAAAGAAAAGGAAGGTAATACAAATAGATCTCCTTGAGAAAGACATGGTCAGACAGTTGCTTCAGAGGACTCCTAAGCCTAAAAAGTTGAAGACTACATCCAAATTGATAAAGGATGACACTACATGAAATGTTTGTGTGGAAGTCACTCGCCCCACTGCACAAAAAGAAATCAATCAGGAAAGTGCAAGTGACTTCAATGTCACCAGAATAAACTTAGGACCATCCACAAGAGACAGAGATGTACACAACTTCCAGATAACAACGACCAGGTTAGTTGAACGTGTTGGTGTAATTAATATTTAATTACACTAGTATAAGTTTACTTAGGCATAATAGTTAATTAATTCCTAGGTTTCATTTACTAGGCAATTAGTTAATAATGGGGCCATCCCCCTTCACATGTATCTAGGATAAAATATCCCTTCTAGAAGATGAGTTGTCTTTTCTAGAAGTCTTATCCTATCATCACATCATTCTAGGTAATTAGTTATGGTTCACATGTTGTTAGATCAAGACACATGTCATCATCCTATTTCATACTACATCTCACTCTTGCCTATATATAGAAGGCATATGTACATATAAATCATATTCTAGATCAATTAGATAATCTCAATTTTCATGCGTAAGTTGCATCACTTTCTTTGTGGGTGAATTTTTTCTTGGAAAAGGTCCTCTTGAAGGTTGCAACTTCATAGGGACATTGTGCATCCATTATTTCAACATGGTATCAAAGATTTTCCATTGAAGGTTCATCTCAAGATCAAGGAAGTTGGGCTAGAGAGATTCATTACAGGCTTGAAGGTTTTCATTGTAGGCTAGTTGGCTCTACCTGGGGACCAAGTTTATTTCTGGTATAGATTAGGCTCTCTCTGACCTCACCATTGCGCTTAGAAGGCCTCAAAACCTAAAGATCTCCTACCCATTCATCAAATTCGAAGATATTTAACCGAAAGCCATCAAAGGTATTTTTTAGGGTTTGCTAATTGTACCATTTTCCAAGTACAATCTACAGTAAAAAAATCAATCCTTGTAACCATACCCTGTGGCAATTTTTTTTTATATTTGCAGGCTTTTATTTTTAAAAAATAGGGTTTTTTATATAGTTTTTGGCAAAAAAAAAAATATTTGGACTGAATGTCATTTTATTATTAGTTGGAAAGGGTTTAATATTTCTTTTTAGTGACATATACTTTAATCTCCATCGAAATATTTTATTTTTGTCAGCATTTTTATTCAAGGGAGTGGCAGCTTTTGGTAGAAGACTATGAACCGTACAAGCCATTCAACAATACCACCTTGGGGAGTTTAGATATGGTGGCAAGAACAACAATACCACCCATTAAACCGATCACATATGCCAATGGCATTATTTCATTGATATATATTTTGTAGAATATTTAAAATTGGCATTTAAATTTTTTGAATTGCCACTTAAGGCAATATTCAAAATTTTGTTTGTCGGCATTTCATCTCATAGTCTGTAGATATTTGGTTTGGTTGCCCGCATTTAAGGGTGGGTACCATGTGTCAGTTCCTGTCACATCACATCGACCATTGACTTCCATCTCTCACCGGTGATTTGTTGACTAACCTCTGCCCTCCACGCCGACCAGAGTACTTTGAATGTCGTCCACCTAGGCTGCCAGTCATCTTGAGATCTAAGGTTTCTGCTATATCAAGCGGTGCCGCCACACATCAACCCAGCTCCACCCATTTCCTCCACTCCGCCACCACTAGGTTGGGTGGTGCATTTTTCTAAAATCTTCCAAATGCCCACAGTCATATCAAGAACTAGGGGCCAGATTTTTTTTGCTTGGGTGCTTAATTTTTTGCACCTATTGAACTTGTAGGCCCTTAGAGGGCAATTTTTTTCAAATCGTTACAACTTTTCACTAGGGTATAAAAAATCAACAAACATAATACCGTCGGAAAGGTGATTCAATGCACTATCTAGTGGTGAAATCTATATTGCAAAATTTTGCTATCAGTGAAAATGACAGTCAACTAAAGTCAACCCTCCATTTTGGACTCAAAGGCTCATATCTTCTCATCAAATTGTCAAAATTTGGTGATTCTAGCAACATCGGGAAGGTATTATAGAGCTTTTTTATTAGTCCTTTCCTTTTATTTAGTTTCAGCTCCAGGTCCTTTGCATTGGTTTTTTTTCCATTTTGAGCATTTTCACCATTACTTGGATATCCTGAAGATTGGAGAAAGGTTTTTTGCATTGAGGGATATCGTTTCAGTTGCACATCATATTTGAAAATTTCTATTTGTTGTTGAAGGTCAATATCTTTGTTATATTGGAGATTTGTCATAATTTTTTATGGGGTTTTCAAGTCATTCTTCACTGCTAATGTTGGGAAAGGGAAACTATAGACAATGGAGAGATTGCATAATAAACCATCTTAAAATGTTTCAATTGTTGCCACATTTGTATGGTTTGGTTCCCCCTCCTAATAATTGTATCCAAAAATTTGCTTGGAGTTGTTGAAGGTATGATGCTCTAAGGGTTATTGCAATGCATGTTGTTGATGATGTTTTGAAAGATATTGATCATTGTGACTATCCTCACATTATTTGGATTAATATTTGGGAGCTATATGGAGGTCCTGATTCTCCACCATTCCTCGATGATCATGTTTCAAAATGTCATTCTTTAGATCAGGTACCCCATGATGATTTTGTTGTGCAAGAGTTTGATTGTTTGGAAAAATTTGAATCTTTCGAAGAGGTTGAAAAGGTTTATTTAGATTCTCCTTCTTCTCCATCAGAGACTATTGATATACCTTCACATTTAGTCATTCCTTGTATAGAGTCATTGATTGAGGCTTCCATCATTCTATTCATCAGGACACATTCAGTTCTCTAGACTTGGAATCACAGGATGGTTTTGTTTCAACTATTGTATACTTGGATACTTCTACAGGTTTGGAAGACATTCTTGAGGGGACATCTCTCCTCTATGAAGATTATACTTTAGAGAGTTCTCTTGAGTCTCCACATTCCTTTGGTTGGACCTTGATTAGGGATCTTGATCTTGGTGAGCCGATCTTGGAGGCACTTGTTTTCTCTTAATATATTTCATATATGAGACTTCTTCCCTCTCATTTCATTATGGAGTTGAAGTTTCTTCAACATATACCATTGGATTTGCTTCTTCCTAGCAGGAGACATGTGGTTTGGACACCTTTGTTGCTTCAGACTTTTTTCGATGGTTTTGAGGACACTTCATTCTGGTGGGGGAAATCTAGTCTCCATCTATTCCTTCAATGGAAGGATCATTATATTGTAGCCTTTGGATCTTGTTTAGCATCAGCTTCTGCATAGTCCTGATTTGTCACCTTCTTCATTGATTAGGTATGTACCTATTTTGATTGTGGCATCTTCATCTTTAGTGGAAAAGGAGACATATGAATAGTTTTCAGAGACATCATCATCATCATCTATATTCATTCTTCCTTCCTTCAATTCCTATCTGGAATGGGAAGCATTCCTGTATTTCTATTTGGTTTTGTTTCTTTCGAAAGGGAGACAAACAAGGGAGACAAGTTATTTGCCAACATTGGATAATGTTTTGTCTACAGGCATTTACCATTTTTTGCAGGTGATTATACATTGTGGGGGGGCTACATAGTCTCTCTCTTTCCATCCTATGGGGGGGCTATTGATTGTATTGTATCCATGTGATAGATGGTGTACTTGGGGGTATCATGGATTCCTCCATCCTTCCTCACTTATCTGCATTTCATCTCCTCTTTTGGAGAGGGGTTTTCTTGCCATTGGGTTTTCCCCTTTTTTCCATTTGTGGGAGATTAGTTGTATTTCATTTCTCATTTGAAAATGGGTAACTAAAATGGCCATCATGTAGTTTGGACCCATCATTCCATTATTGCATTATCATTTCCTCCCTAAGTTGCACTTATGGGGGTGTTGGTGTAATTAATATTTAATTACACTAGCATAAGTTTACTTAGGCATAATATTTAATTAATTCCTAGGTTGCATTTGCTAGGAAATTAGTTAATAATGGGGCCACCCCCCTTCACATGTATCTAGGATAAAAGAATCCTTCTAGAAGATGAGTTGTATTTTCTAGAAGCCTTATCCTATCATCACATAATTCTAGGTAATTAGTTAGGGTTCACATGTTGCTAGATCAAGACACATGTCATCATCCCATCTCATACTACATCTCAATCTTGCCTATATATACAAGGGATATGTACATTTGTAAATCATATTATAGATCAATCAGATAATCTCAATTTGCATGCCTAGGTTGAAACACTTTCTTTGTGGGTGAATTTCTTCTTGGAAAAGGTCCTCTTGAAGGATGCAACTTCATAGGGACATTGTGCATCCATTATTTCAACAAAATAAACCAACAAGGATAAGAAAAGTAAAGATGAATTGAAAAGCTAGGTCAGGGTCTTGACTGAATGCCTAAATTTAGTTTTTGACTTTACCCCTTAGCCAATCTCTCAAGCTGAAGCCTCTTTCGACCCAACATCAATAATGGGAAAAGAGGTAATAAGTAAGATACAAAGTTACAAGGTGTTTGTAAAATCTATAGGTGAGTTGGTTAGCACCATAAAGGATAAAGGAAATCAATTCATTTCAAAGATGGTAAGAATTTACCAGAAGACATATGCTTTGAGAGTGGAGATAGAAAATATATTGCTTTAACCAAAAATGTAGTATGGATTGCATATTTTAATGAGATCAATGGGATGCTGAAAATGGGACCTAAGCAATTAGCTAGTGATAAGATCATTCCAAATTTTGTTGATGGTAATTGTGTAATTTGGAAGAAGAGTGTTGAATAGAAACTGCAAGTAGTACAACAGAGTTTGCAGGAATTTAGCAAAGTGTTATCAGAAAGCAATGCAATCATGGAAGAAGTTCACAAGAACCTCTCTATGCTTGGTGTGCAACCTATTCAGGAAGGAAGTGGTAGTGATGATGATTTTGGAGTCTTGAAGGAGAACTTCAAAAAGGTGATTGACAAGATTACTAACTCACAACATTTCAATGTTGAAAGATTGAGAAGATTTATTGAAATAAACTTAGTTTTGTTTTAGACAACTAGATTGGCAGATACATATGACAAAAGGATTGAAGTGGGACATGATGACCAAATGGCCTAAAAGTTACGAGTAGGGAATATTACTATTCCTCAACATAAGGAGATGCCACATGTTATAAAAGATTTCCAAGCTTTGCGGAAGAAGCTTGCCACATTAAGAAATTAGTTAACTACGAAACTAGTCAATGAAGCACCACCGTCGTGACTTTTTAGTTGCTTTCCTAATTTTTGTAGTTATTTGAAATGAATTTATTTACTTTTGGGTAGTTACTTTGAAAAAGAGGTGGTTACTCATTCACTTATATATATTTGTAAAAGGAATACAAGAGACTCCCTAGATAGTTTTGAAATTTAACTTGATATTTAGAATTTCAATATAGTATTCTGCAATTGAAACCTCTACTCGTATGTGTGCATTTGGTTTATGGAGATAATTTGAGAATCTTAAATCTGTGTGTTTAAGAATTCTTTTATGGTTATGATTATTCCTGTGTGAATGCGTGACTTTTTATCTCTATAATTGGTTTCATTTTTAGACTATATTGGAAATTGTTATTTACATGTTACTCGGCACATGCTAGTGTTTGTGCTAGTATTTGTGATATCTGATTCTCATTGCATATGATATCAGTAATTTTTTTGGTATTAGGTTTATTCACCTTTACTACTTTTAGGTCAAAAGAATACATATGGTTTATTTCTTTAGTTTTCTTTTGAATTCATTGAAAATTTGAGAGGGAGTTGTACCTCTAAAATTCAGAGGGTGATTGTTTCTTTTAGAGAATAATTATCCAAAGCCATTGGGAACAATTGCACCTTTTGACGTGAGAGTCAAGATTTAAGAAGTAAAATATCAAGGTGCCAAATCTATTAGCCATTAAATTTTTGACGACTCTGCTGGGGATGAGGATATAAGTTACATTTGAGTTTCCTTATCCAGGTTGTGTTGAATAGTCCAAAATTCATACTGGATTCCCAAAGATTTACCAGAGGGGGTAAAAATAAAGGTATTTTTGACCCTATCTTTGAATCTTTGTAAAATTATAACTTTCCTTATATTGCTCCTCCTAAAAGAAAAGTGAAAGGCAGGAGTAGACCCAATTCTCCAACTAGAGCACCCCCAAAATTTTCTACTTGTCAAGAATTGATATTACACGGGATCGTCGTTCCTGTAGCTGTTTATTTCCCTCGCAACATGGCTCATCAAAAACTACCAGTCTCATGGGGAGCTGCTATTGGTGCATTAAATATAGATGCTAATCTAAATCATTTACCTAAAGGATCTTGTAAGAATCTCCCCAAGTTTAGAGGTGATGGAAAGATCTCTCTAGAAGAATGCATTGATGCTTTCTCTATCGCTTGTGGTGTGCTTGGTGTGCAATATGAAGATGTGGTAGTCAGATTGTTTGTAGAATATTTTGTGGACATTGTTACAGAATGGTTCTACCACCTACCAAATGCTTCTATTAATAATTTGGATACTATGAAAATAAAATTTGAAAGTAGGTTCAAAAGTGTTGATGATGATCTTACCCTAATAGCACAGGTGACAAAATTAAAGAAAGAGGCAAATGAACCCATGAGAGAATTTATGGCTAAGTTTAACATATTGGTGAATAGGATCAATGCTGTGAAAATACCTCTAAAACAAATACATAATTTTTTCTTTATTAATGCACAACATCAAGACATTAGTCTTCTCTTGAAGAGAGTACTGGTAGTCGAATTGGATGCTACACAAACAATGGCCATTGATTTGGAAGACGAATTTATTATGATAGGAAAATGGAAGAGATAAATGCATTCTAATAAGTCACCAGCTTCTACATCCTCTGATCCTATGATCCAAAGATTAGCAAATGATATCAGTTCTCTTAAAAGAAAAATGCCAAAAAATGTTCAACCTTATCACAAACATCACAAGAAAGGGGAATTTTCAACCTTGTAATAAAACTCTTCCTCTTCCTCCAACTCAAAAAAGATTAGAAATAAAAGATCCTTCTCGAGAAAATAAGAAAAATATGTGTTTTCCACCTCACTTCAGACCATGATGAGTCATAATTCCCTGAGATGAATAGATTTATGCATATTTATGCTATGAAGGAAGTTATCGAAGAAGTTACTGAGGAAGGCAATCCTTCTAATTAGTTTGGTGACTCTGTAATTTGGTATCTTGAGTTAAAACCTAAAGATGATAGAGGAGGAGACATCTACATCACTCTAGATGAGCCTACCTATGTCGTCATGACTCGAGGTCAGCAAAATAGCAACTAGAAGGGTACTCAAAATTCTCCTAATTTTTTTCTTAGTAGGGCTAGTGCTACTTCAAAAAGTGAAAGTACATCCCATGCACACATGATATCCGCATAGGACCCTCCCAAATCTCCAAATATTTCATCCACATAGAAATCTATGGGGTCATTTGATATAATTGAGTTTTGTAAGAATTCAAAGGTGTAGATCTCACAGGTAGAGTATTTAAGAATGAACCCTAAAGAGTTGGATAGATTATTTGAGTATGTGAAATCAGGGCACTTTGAATCTCATGCAGGCCTAGATGAAAAAATGGTTAATCTTGGAGATCTAACAACCAGTTTAGCCTTGAGAAATAGGACATCAACATCAAATCCTATAGAAGAAAAACCTAACCCTTTTTATGTTTCACTATTTGTAAATGGGTTTAGACTAAGAAATTGTATCATTGACTCCGACACCTCGAATAATGTTATGCCAACACAAATTGCTCGAGCCTTGGGTTTGAATTTAACCAAATATATGGAAAATTCTATTCAATGGAATCTAAATAGGTTCCATTGATTGGAAAAATCAAGGATTCTCAAGTTGCACTTGCAGCTCACCCAAATAAGAGACTCAAAATCACAATTTTGGTGGAAGAAATTCCTCCTAGCTATGGCATGCTCCTAACCAGATGTTTTTGTAAGGATTTGGGAGGATAGATCCAACTAGATTGGTCTTATGCTACTATCCCTATAGGAAATAAGAAGGTGTGCCTAGACTCTGAACCTAAGGCCAAGATTATAGTACTAAAATCAGAAGATCCCAAATCATAAATCTTGTATGAGGAGTATGAATTTGGAAACTATATGCTCTTCTCTGATCATGATAAAGATATTGACATTATTGGTCTAGACATATCTTCTGAACTATGGAAAATGTAATTTGATGGAATCTATTCCAACTCTGGGTTGGGAGTGGGCATAGTTCTCATTGCTCCTTCACATGAGAAGTTCTCTTTTTCCTATAAGTTGGAGTTTAAAAATACTAATAACATGATGAAGTATGAAGCCTTGTTATTGGGATTGTCTAAAGCAAAGAATATGGGTATTAAGATGCTCAGGGCCTTGGGACATGTTGAAGTGATAGTCAAATAGGTACGTAAGGTTTTCACTACAAAGAACAAAAGACTAAGACACTATGAGAATAAAATATGGGAATCCGTTAAATGTTTTGATGCTTTCTCCATAGAGGCAATTCTGAAAGGAGTTAACTTCTAGAGTTGACTCATTAGTAGTATTTGCTTCTTTGTTGCTTCCCCATCCCAAATTCAAGAACAAGTCTTATAGGATTGAGATGATTTATAGACCTAGTGTTCCTGATAATGTCAATCATTGACAAGTATTTGAAAATGATAAGCAAATTCAAGCCTTTTTGGAGAATTCTGAGATCTTTTCCCAAACCTTGTTTGAGGATAGTGCTAGTGAATGTAAAGAGTTCTACCTAGATGATGCACAAGAATTGGAGGATGGAGTTGTCTAGATGAAGGGTAATAAGATTCCTAAGAGTTTAGTTTCTTTGGAAGATCTGTTTGATCGACATGATCGAGCTATTAAGAAGAAAATGAGTGAATCTATAAAAATTTAGGGGAGTATGAAGTGGTGAATATTGGTGATGCTGAATCCAAAAAGTTAGTTTATATTGGGAAGTGTTGCACTCTTGAGGAATAGGAGAAGTTGATAGCATTGCTGATCAAATATAGGGAAGTCTTCGCCTAGTGTTATGATGATCTAAAAAAATTTTATGGGCGGGAGATTCCAACATCATATACCATTAAAGGAGCGTATAGTCACTTTCAGAAAAAAGCAGAGAAACTACAATCCCAAGGTTGTTGATGCAATTTTCAGAGAGATTGATAAAATGTTGAAGGCTAGAATCATATACCCAATCCATCACTCAACCTGGGCAGCCAACATCATCCCAGTTTAGAAGAAAAATGGGGAGATAAGGATCTGTGTGGAATTTAGGAATCTCAATCAGGCATCTTTGAAGGATAATTATCCTCTTCCCATGATGGATCATATTCTCCAAACAATGGTTGAGTTAGAAATGATGTCCATGCTTGACGACTTCTCAGTATATAATCAGATTAGTGTTGTAGGGGAAGATCAACATAAAACAACATTTACTACTCCATGGGGAACTTTCACCTATAAAAAAATGCCTTTCAAACTCATTAATGCTAGAGTCACGATCTAGAGAGCTATAGACCTTTCCTTTGGTGACCTCAGGAAAAAAATATTGTTATTTATCTAGATGATCTAACCGTGTTCTCCAAAAAAAGGAAGGATCATTTGAAAGATTTGGAACAAGTTCTTTAGAGGTTTAAGGAACATAGCATCTCTCTAAATCCTAAGAAGTTGGTTTTTGGGGTCACTAATTGTAAGTTGCTTGGGCATATAGTATCAAAGGAGGGAATTAAAATATATCCAGAGAGAGTTAAGGATATTCTGCAACTTAGTTTACCTTCTAATAAGATTGGGGTTAAATATTTTTTGGTCAAATTAATTTTATAAGGAAATTTGTGCTAGAATTCTTATAGATTACCAAACATATAGTGGATATGATGAAAGAGAAATAGATTTTCAAATGGAATGAAGCTGGAAAACAAGCTTTTAGAGAAATTAAAGAAGCTATCGCCCATGCCCCTATTTTAGTTCATCCATATTTCAAGAAGAATTTCATTATCTACTGTTATGCTTCTAAACATACAAT
>VDFB02034529.1:0-13583 GCA_007258455.2 Sequoia sempervirens
CTCATTCAATGGGGAGTTACTAAGATGCCTCATTAAGTAAGGGTTTACTTATGGCGTATCTATGACACGGCATTAAGCAAGAGGTTACATTATTGAAGCATCTTCACCTATCATTGATTACCCATGAAGAGGGGTGCACCATTTGGAGGAACTGCAAGGTTAACCTTCTCTTGGGAATCACGCAATTAGTGGCATTTGGGTCTAGATGAGGATTTTAAAATAGGGCTTTAGAGGATTTGAGAAGGGTCTCTTCCAAATTTCATGCAGTAAGCAAGGAGGAACAAGCTCAAAGCTAAGTTACCAATTCACTCCTTGGAGGCCCCAGATCTAGGTCTAATTCGAACCTAGTTCAGAATTCAAGTTCCTTTGACCCAGGATTCTAGTAGGATAATGCTTTTTGTTTGTGGGTTTGCCCCATATGAACCCAAGCGAAACCAAACAAAATTTTGTACTATGTTGCAGAACCCAAAACTAATCCGCCCAATTTGGATGACCATTTTTTTTGGCTTTTCTTGTAATCATTTTAGGCCCTTGGACTTTTGTTGACCAGAACAAACCTGTTTTTTTTAAACCTGATTGAACAGTAAACTCTCACTTTTTCCCTCAATTTAAATAAAACAATAAACACAACTTTTTTGTGCATCAATTTTATACACTAAATAGAGATGTAATCCACTCTTTTGTGGATGGAGGCAGCTGTAATAAATCCATGATCAGAAAAAAATAAATGAAAAAGAAAAGGAAAACGATGCCCTGGCCTTTGCACAACAGTCCAGTCAACTGCACCCATCCTCCTGTTAGTTTTAGGATCAGAAATTAAATAAGCAGATATAGAACAATTTTAAACAATTTGACACAGCATATACCCTAGGAAAACCCTCCAACTTGAGGGAGAAAAACCCAGCAACAATATATCACTTATATATTGAATAATAACCAGCAATTTGCTTTATAATAAGGCCAATCACAAGCCCAAATATCAACACCTCACTTGATGCAATACAAGATAATATCGATCTCCTTGTAGATGAAAATCTCGACCTTCTTGAAGACTTCGATCTGCTGAAGGTAATGGTCGATCTCTTACTAAAGTGCAAACTTGACAAGTAATGAATGAATGAAATGAGAAGAGTGAACGCCTATATATTCAATGTGAATGTGGCTTCTCCCAAGAGATGTGTCTCTTCTTCAAGAGGTCGGCCACCAATGAAAAAATATGACTTACATGAAGAGTGGTGAATATCAAGGAGAGGTCGACTACAATAACAAATATTGTTTAACATTTAAGTGAAGCTCCTTTTCACTAAAAGGTGTCTCCAATAAATAAATAGCCATTAGGCTATATTTAATTTATTGCTTTATGAAATGGTGGCTAGAAGTAGAGACCCGCGGCTGAACATCAACACTTCCTCTCAGCTAGGGAGGAATACTTCCAGATATCCAATGTCATGGAATCTCTCAACATGACACCCACAATGGCTACACCCATATGTGGAAAGAGCTCATCACGGAGTCACTCAACGTGATATCATCCATCATGGCTACTCCCATGTATGGAAAGGAACATGTGCACAAGTGCCCATCACATAGTCACTCAACGTGATGTCGTCATCTCAACATGACGTCCACCATGGCTACTCCCAGAGGGTAGATAAACACAAGTACAAAGGAATCATCACAGAGTCACTCAACATGATGTTGTCATGGAGTCACTCGACATGACATCCACCATGGCTACTCCCAAAGGGTGGAAACAAAGGCTTTCACCTCAAATTTCTCTCTCACAAAGAAAGATGCATTAACAAGGGCTTTCACCTCAAATTTCTCTCTCACAGAGAAAGATGCATTAAAGCAAATCATAGAAGATCACTGATGCTGAGTCTCCCTCTCAGCTAGGGCTTCATTCTCCACAACTCCAAGCTTGTCTCGAAAGTGTACAAACTTTACTCTAGAGAGAGGCTTGGTGAGAATATCAACAGTCTGCTCATCAGTGCAAATGTATCTCACCTAGATAGCTTTCCTCAATACCATATCTTTGATGCAGTGGTATTTGATCTCAACATGTTTTGTTCTATCATGAAACACTGGATTGACAGAAAGCTTCACACAGCTTTGATTATCACAATGAATAATAGTCGGCTCCAATAATTGTCCAAACAATCCTGCAAGGAGCTTCCGAAGCCACACTGCTTCTCGGGCTGCTACACATGCTACAATATACTCGGGCTCTGCAGTGCTTAGTGCCACTGAAGACTGCTTCCTGCTACACTAGGAGATCATCGCAGACCCCAAACTAAAGCAACATCCGGAGGTGCTCTTCCGATCAGCTACACACCCTGCCCAATCAGAATCAGAATATCCTTGCAGCTTTATGTCTACACTGTAAGTATATCTCAAGCCATATCCAACTGTGCCATACAAGTATCTCGGGATATGCTTAGCTGCAACTAGATGAATTTGCCTTGGTTCACACATGAACTGACTAAGTGCACTCACTGCATAGCAAATATTTGGTTTAGTATTGACTAGATACATCAACGATCCAATCAACTGCCTGTACATAGTGGGATCCACTAGATCTGAACTAGCTACAAACTCACTTAGCTTCTTCAAATTTGTTTCCATCGATGTAGACATGGATTTGCAGTCCATCATCCCAAACCTCTTCAAGATGTCTATAGTATACTTCCCTTGACTCAGAATAATCTCATTGGGCCTCTACCACACTTCCAACCCTAGGAAGTAATGCATATATCCTAGATCCTTCATCTCGAATTCAGAAGCTAACTCCTTTTTGCATTTGATAATGAGATATTCTGCTCCAATAAGAAATAGATCATCAACATAAAGAACCAAGATTAATGCCTCACCATCAACTACCTTGAAGTACAGGTTTGAATCAGCATCATTCTTGGAGAAACCCAAGCTCATCAAGTATCAATCAATCCTCTCATACCAAGCACGAGGCGCCTGCTTAAGGCCATACAAAGCCTTCTTCAATTTACAAACATGAGACTCCTTCCCATGAATTTCAAAGCCATCAAGTTGCTCAATGTATACCTCTTCTTCAATTACACCATTAAGAAATGCAGTCTTCACGTCCATCTGATGTAACTTCCATCCTTTAGCTATTGCAATAGCAATGATAATCCTGATGGATGTATAATGAGCAACCGGAGCAAATGTTTCTTCATAGTCTATTCCCTCTTTCTGAGAGAATCCTTTAGCCACAAATCTAGCTTTGTACTTCTCAATGCTTCCATCAGCCGCATGCTTGATCTTGAAAAGCCATTTAGAAGATACAACAGATTTCCCTTCTGGTCTTGGTACAATATCCCAAACATCATTCTTGATGATAGATTGATATTTTCAGCCATAGCATCTCTCCATACTTGCTGACTTGATGCTTCCTCAACACTAGAAGGCTCAGATTCAATGATATGACTCATTAACGCAACATAGCTTGGAAACTTTTGTGGTCTTTTGCTTTCTCTAAATGTTCCTCTAGGAGCTGCAAACTTTTTTGCCTCCTGCATTGTTTGCCTAGCCCATAGAGGTCTCTTTCGACCTATGACAATGTCTCTTGGCCCATCAGTTGGTTCCAAAGGCTCAACTGGATCAACATCCTCTTCTAGTTCAGTAGACTCCCTCTGAATCTCAGGAGTATGCTCAACGTCCATGTCCTGAGGAGTCTCCTGATCTTCATTCCCCGACCTGGAATGTAAATCCTGTAGGCTTTTGAAGATTCACTGTAGCCCACAAATATTCCTTTCTTGCCAGATGGTTCTAACTTAGATCTCTTATCTTTAGGCACATGGATGTAAATAGGACAACCAAAGATTCTAAAATGACTAACCTTAGGCTTTACACCTGTGAAGGCTTCTTCAGGAGTCATATTCTCCAAAATACGATGAGGGCTTCGATTTTGAACATACACTACAGTTCTAGAAGCTTCTGCCCAAAGGAAGGTTTGCAAGTCTTGATCATGGATCATAGCTTTAGCTGCCTCAACAATGGATATGTTCTTCCTTTCTGCAACACCGTTTTGCTGTGGATTGTAAAAGACACAAAACTCCCTCTTAATCCTTGCCTCGATACACAAGTTATGGAAGCCTCCAGAGATGTATTCTCCTCCCTTGTCAAATCTTAGAACTTTGATCCTCTTCTCGAACAAGTTCTCTACTTGAGCCTTAAATTCTTTGAATTTCTCAAGTACCTCTTCAAATTCTTTAGTTTTTAAGAAATAAATCCAAGTCTTTCTAGAGTAGTCAGCAATGAAAATTACATAATACCAAAAACCACTCAAGGAAGCAACAAACATTGGACCACACAAATCAAAATGAACAAGATCTAGAATACATTTAGATCTACTTTCACTACTATGAAAAGGACCTTTAGTATTCTTACCCAATGCGCATCCTCAGCAAGTACCTTCATGCTCCTAACTAAGTTTTGGAAGGCCAGTGACCATCTTCTCCATGGATGGAAGTGCTCTGAAATGGAGGTGAGCAAGTCTTCTATGCCAAAGTTCACTTGAACTGGTGGAATCATGCAACAATGCCTGCATTGGACGAATGGAAAGTCTATAAAGACTCTCTTGCCGAACACCAATCACTCAGGTTGTCTTGATGCTAGAGTTCTTCGGCCAAGCAAGAACTTTTCCTTCGGAAAATACAACTTGATATCCCTTGTCTTCCAAAGCTGAAATTGATATAAGGTTCCTCTTGATACCTGGTACGAACAACACATCGCTCAAATGAAGAGAAATGTCGGAATCTAGGTGAAGAGAGGAGGCTCCTGCACCCTTTACTGAATAGCATGCATCATCTCCAATTATCACTTGAATGTTGGTATCTCTCTCCACCAAGTTTGATAGATGTTCTCTAAATCCAGTAATGTGTCGGGAAGCGCCACTATCAATCAACCAAGTGCTGCTATCGGTTGGAACATTGCTTGATAGGGCTGAGATAAATAGAAATCCGCTTGAATTATCTCTTGAGTCCTTTTGAGGAGAGACATGACCCACATTTGCAATAGAGGCATGTTGCTTTGGTCTTGTAGCACAATCTCTCGCATAGTGACCAAACTTGTCACATCTCAAGCACTGTATATGGAAGAGATCCTTCTTCTTCTTAGGTTTAGAAGCAGCATCCACTCTTCTGTCTCTGTTTCTCTTGAAATTGCCTTTCCTTCCTTCTTTTCCTTTTCTCTTTGAAGTTTGAGCAGCAAGAACATGATTGTCTTCATTGTTAGAACTCCGTCCATTACCTCTTACTGCCAATCTTGATTCCTCTTGAATACAATCTGCCCTAATTCGATCAAACTTTGGTAGCTTCGATCTTCCACTAATACCTTGGATGAATGGCTCCCAAGATTGAGGAAGACTGTTGAGTGCCAACATGACTAAGTCTTTATCATCAACCATATTACCAATGGCACAAAGCTCATCTCTCAACTCGGTGATCTTCATGAAGAAGGAGATGACTGAATCTCCTTTCGCCATCTTGATGTGATGAAGTTGTTGCCTCAATGCAAGAGCTCTACTAGTGTTATTGATCTCATATATTCCCTCCAAAGTCTTGAACATCTCTCTCACTGTCTTCAACTTGGAGATAATAGGCACAAGGTGATCCTTCACTAAATCAATCAATATCTTCTTGGCCTTTGTACCATTCTTCCTCCATTGAGTTTTCTTAGTCTCATCGGAAGGTTCAGGTACCTCGTTCTCCACGAACTCGATAATATCATTTTCTTCCAATGCAATAAGCACTCTAAACTTCCAAGAGGTGAAGTTGGAGGCACCATCAAGTCTATCTTCAACCTTGAGTCTGTTCACCATTTTCGTAGATAAGATAGACACACAAAGATGAGAATGAGAGTGGAAGATAATGCTGCTTATGTAATCTAATCACGATCTTGCTTAAAACCGCTCTGATACCATGTTAGTTTTAGGATCAGAAATTAAATAATCAGATATAGAAAAATTTTAAACAATTTGACACAGCATATACCTTGGGAAAACCCTCCAACTTGAGGGAGAAAAACCCAGCAACAATATATCACTTACATATTGAATAATAACCAGCAATTTGCTTTACAATAAGGCCAATCACAAGGCCGAATATCAACACCTCACTTGGTGCAATACAAGATAATATCGATCTCCTTGTAGTTGAAAATCTCGACCTTCTTGAAGACTTCAATCTGCTGAAGGTAATGCTCAATCTCTTACTAAAGTGTGAACTTGACAAGTAATGAATGAATGAAATGAGGAGAGTGAACGCCCATATATACAATGTGAATGTGGCTTCTCCCAAGAGATGTGTCTCTTCTTCAAGAGGTCGGCCACCAATGAAAAAATATGACTTACATGAAGAATGGCGAATATCAAGGAGAGGTCGGCTACAATAACAAATATTGTTTAACATTTAAGTGAAGCGCCTCTTCACTAAAAGGTGTCTCCAATAAATAAATAGCTGTTAGGCTATATTTAATTAACATCAACACCTCCTTGATAGAACTAGATTTTACATTCTCCTGTTCACAACTTCCTTTGCTATAGTCAACAATTTTTTTATATTACTTTTTTCTCTTTCTAATTTTCCAGCATTCAGAAAAGTTTAAAATGCTAAATAGTAAAAACACTCTAATTTACTAAATTGTAATGTAACATATATGTACAATGTTGTTTTTCTAGTGTAAAGATAAAAACATACCTACATTAATTATCTAGGCAATAAATTAATTACTTTAACGATTTAATCAATTTGGAAATTAATCTAGATAAAGGAGAGTCTCGATGGAATTGACACTCAGATGAAATGAATATGCATTTTGAATTAGAAGAAAAAAGATTTATTTGACTGTAACACAGAACTGATGCTAAATTTTGCAGACCCATATGACACTGATTGCCAATATTATTATTTTAATATTGACAAATGAATATTTATCATGAGTTTGACAAGTTGACATCAAAGTACTATTTTTTATTTTTATGGTGCTCCTGTTTATTAAATAATACTATGTGGTTTCTGAACTTAATTCCTGTTTTTAGGCTGCAAATATGTATATATTTATGATTTTATATGTGTTTTGTACATACAAACCCAACAACAACAAAAAATAGCCAAATCATGCACCGAACTCATAAACCCAAACCCAAACCAGCTACTTTGGCTCAGAGTTGTTTTTGATTTGCAAATTGCAAGGTATTAGAAGATTGCAAGCCTTGCAGGAGCTTGGGAGTCATTGGTCTCTTAAGGAAATCTCTGTCCGATTTTCCATAGAATTCTTCTGTTAGGTGATTATTCTTATAGGAGAGTCATTCCACAGGGGAAACTCTATCAAAATTCTTGTAGATCCAGTGCATGTAAAACTCCCTTGTATATTGAATAAAATTGAATCTATTGTTGAATGAATCCTTAGGTATGATCAGATCTGTGATTTGTATATGCCTAGACTCTGTATTAAGTTGTTGAAATATTTGTGTGGTTCATATTAGTGTTGGCTACAAGGCAAAGGTCGCCATTCATTTGGCTCCCTATCCTCAACTACATCACCTACCAGCTCCTCTAATATTGCTCATTCATCACCAAGAATGGATATTCTCTACCAAATAGATCCATTAAGAGCTCAACTCCTTTATATAAAAAACGAAAGAAGCATGTAGTGTCCCCACTCTAATCAGTGTCAGTAGCAGATGGGATAGCCTATTATTTGGATCCTCGTAGGCTAACATGTGTGGATAGGGATCTCAATGGCAGTTGATGGTGAATATTGTCATTTCCACCCCTTTAGTTCAGTGTTGGGCTCAGTGCAGGCCTTTGCAGTTCAGTGTTTGCTAGCTTCTGACGACACGTCAAAACACTGAAAATTGAGGGAGATATTAATATTTTAGTGGTTGAGCTATTTAATTCACATGGAAATATTATAAAGTTATAATTTGACTTTATAATAATTAAAAGCCACTTAAAATATTATAAAATGATGACTTAAATATTATAAAGTGAAATCAAATCACTTAAGTCATAAAAGGTACGCCCAAATTGATAAAGTGATATTAAAAGACTATTGAAGTGACTTAAATACATTTTAATGTATTTAAATGGCAAAAGTCGTGACTTCTTGGGAATTGTGCCTTTTGGGGATATAAGGAAAAAGAAGGCAAGTCAACCTCATTCCATTATGATTATTTGGCATTGCTTCTTATTGACTTCTCTGTGCATTTGTCTGAGACAAGGGTTGTAGTGATTTTCTACCATTGAAGAACGAGAAATCTTCAGTGATTTGCAATCTTGAAGCTGTGAAAGACCAGTTGAATCTTTGCTACAGGGAGGGCTTCAATTCAGAAGACTATTTGAGCTTCATCAGAGATTTTATGTTCAGTATTTTATCAATTTGCAATAAAGGAAAGGGCTTGATCATTTGGACGACATCTTTCCTCATCAATCTGCATCAAATAAGAGGTCGTACCATTTCTTCAGAGGGTCGTACTTCTTCTTGGAAGGCGTGTATCTTCTAAGCATAGGCGTGTGAATCAGTTGCCTAAAACGCCTTTCTTTTGGGCCTTTTCTTGTCACCATCTTGGACGTCTTGATCTCTCAAGGCCTTTGATCCAGTTTCTGCATGGGAGAAATCCAAATCTGGAAGTAGGCGTTGCTTTTCACCAGATTCAGCATTTCTTGCTTGGCATGTACAAATCTCCTTTATTTAAATAATCTAAGGACTTTCGGGTACGTCTATTGTATGCAATTTACTTGTATCAATTGCCAGATCCGCAATAGTATTGCAGTTGCTCTAAATTTACTTGTTATTTAGTTTTATATTCATTTTATGCTTGGCAGTTTTATATTCATTTTATGCTTGGCACACTTCTATATTGTTTGGTTAAAATACATCAAAACTACTGAAAAACACAAAACAAGGCAGTATAGCATCAAAAGGTTGGATTGGAACCAGTTGGGTTCTCCACAGTGGTATTAGAGCTCTGATCCTGCCATCCTGGAAGGTTAGAATCACATATGCGGCCTCATCAGGTTGGATATAACAGGTATTACTCATGTAGGAGACTTGGAATTCAGAGAAACCCATTTGAGGAGATACCTTTAGACCAACAGTTTGAAGAGATACCATTTGAAATCATGGGAGACAAGGAAGAGGTTGATCCACCTAGAAACCATGATAACAATGAGGACAGAGAAGCCAGAGACATCCTGAGGGGTCTTGTAGCTGGACAAGAACAGGTAGCAAATGTGTTGCAACAACTTTCTATAGCAGTTCAGTAGATGACTATTCCTAGAAGACTGAATCAGAATCAAGAAGAGGAGGGTAGTATTGATGGAGCCCCACAGATGAGATTAACTCCAACATGCACCTATGACAAGCCTACACACCCTACCTTTGTCAGAAATGAACCTGAAGAGGGAAACGGGGATGAGGAGGAAGGTGACATGATCTTTGGAGACAACGTTATGACACTACATGATGAGCGGGATGCTTTACCACAGAGAGTTAAGGATCACCTTAACTTTGATAGGTTTATGACCCAGAAAAGAGAACACAACAGGAACAAGATTGACAGGAGACCAATAAACAAAAACAATGATCTTAAACATGCAACCAACAAGCTCACACTCTCTACTTTCGATGGTAGTGGTTGAGTTACTGCTAGAGCTTGGGTTAGCAAGTTAGACACATTCTTGACCCTATGTCCAATGGCAAAAGAAGACGCCATTAAGTTCTCCGCTTTACATTTGGATGGGGTAGCCCATGACTAGTGGCACCACGAGATGGTTACCTTGCAGCATGACCGTATTACTACATATCAGGAGTTCACTGACAGATTAGTTGAGCGTTTTGACAAACGAGATCCAGAGTTATACTCTAGAGATCTAACTCAACTGAAACAAATGGGTAGTTTGGAATCATATATTGGTGAGTTTCAAAAACTCTCGATCATGGTTATAGGTATTTCAGAGAAGAGGCTAGTCATTCTATTTGTAGAGGGTCTTTATGAGCCTATAAAGGGTTGGATCAAGGCTTTTGATCCCCCTACCTTGCAAGAAGCTATGAGGAAAGCTCGTAGCATGGAACTTACAACTCCACATAGTAAGTTCGAATCAAAACCGTCTTCATCCTATAATAACAACAAATCAGATCCAAAGAAATCAGATAGTGTTGATCAAAAGAAAAAATTTGCAGCACCTTTGGATAGGGAAACAATCAATGATTTGCATAAGAGGAAGTTGTGTTTTTATTGCAAGGGTCCTTATGATCTATAAACCACGTTTGTCCTCTTAAGCCTAAAGGTCAAAATAAGCATATGGAGTGGTTTTATGAGGGAGAAAACATGACTGATTTATCAGACCAGCAAGCTGATCAAGAGGATTCAGGGACTGAAAATTCAGAAATTGAAGTTGAAGTTGAAGGAGAAATGGAGCTACAGGAAGCTCACATGTATAGCATGCAAAGGGAAGGCTCCTTTAGGTTGCGTGGACTCTTGGCTGGTCAAAGAGTCATATCTTTGCTTGACACAGGTGCAACTCACAACTTCATTGATTCACGGTTAGTGGAGAAACATGGAATTCAAACTCAAGAGTTTGAAGGGATTAGAGTAAAAGTTGTTGATGGTTACACTCTCAAATGTGAGAGAATGATTCTGGATCTGCCTATGAAACTCAATAACTATGTGTTTAAAGCAAATTTTTATGTGGTTAACATGGGAGGCATTGATGTAGTCCTTGGCATGAAGTGGCTTCATGCAATTGAAGAATTTACACTCAACCTTAGAGACATGGAAATGAAATTCAAGGTTGATGGGACTAATCATGTACTAAAAGCCATTAAGGACAGCAACTTGAAGGTAATCACTCTCAGAAGAATGGAGAGGCTTTTAAACATAACATGGTAGAGAGGGCAGCAGAGTGTAAGATGATGCCTTCGTATGAGGAGCGGCACAAAACACCCTATCATCCAGATGTTCAGGAGCTTAGAGTGAAGCACACGAAGGTATTCAGTGATATACCTCATGATAGACCACCTGATAGAGGCATAGAGCACATCATTGAGTTGGAGGAGGGCACCAAGCCCATCATGATTACACCTTACTGGCACCCAAAGCGTTTGAAGGATGAGATTGAAAAAACCATCAAAGAATTGCTTGCTATGGGACACATAAGGCCGAGTAAGTCTCCTTTCGCTTCATCAGTTGTTTTGGTGCAAAAGAAAGATGGTACACTCAGGATGTGCATTGACTACAAGATGTCAAACAAGAAAACCATTAAGAATAGGTATCCCATTCCTCGCATCAACGAGTTGATAGATGAGCTTCATGGTGCTTGTTACTTCTTTAAGATTGACTTGAGGACAAGGTATCACCAGATCAGAGTCAGAGAATAGGATGTAGAGAAGACTACTTTTTGTTGTCATTGTGGACACTTTGATTTTTGGGTTATGCCCTTTGGCTTAACCAACGCACCAGCTACTTTTCAGTCCACTATGAACAAAGTCTTCCACTCTCAGTTAAGGAGATATGTTCTAGTATTCTTTAACGATATTTTGGTTTACAGCAAATCTTGGGAGGAGCACATGGTTCACCTGGATACTGTTTTGGGCATACTTGACAGGGAGTCCTTGTATGCCAAGGAGTCCAAGTGTGCATTAGGCATGGGAGAGCTTCTTTATTTGGGTTACATCATCAGTGGAGATGGGGTTCACATGGATCCTGATAAGGTTTGTGCCATTATTGATTGGCCCCTCTTGAGACTTTGACACAGCTCAAGGGATTTGTGGGGTTATGCACCTTCTATCATCAGTTTGTCAATGAATTCTCGCGGCATGCTACACCACTTATGGATTTGACTAAGAAGGGAGCATTTGTTTGGACACCTCAAGCACAGGAGTGTTTCAAGAAATTCAAACACTTGATGACTACATGCCCAGTTCTAGCTTTGCCAAATTTCACCAAACCTTTTGAGCTTCATTGTGATGCTTGTGGCGAGGGTATTGGTGCAGTGATTATGCAGGATCGTCATTCGATAGCTTTCGAGAGCAGAAAGCTAAGGGGTCCTAAGAGGAGCTACAGTATATACAACAAGGAGATGTTGGCCATCATGTATGCAATGGCCAAGTTCAAGCAATACCTAGTTGGTAGTAAGTTTTGTGTCAAAACTAATCATAATAGCTTGAAACATTTCCTTGGATAGCAGGATTTGAATGAACATCAACAAAAATGGGTCAGCAAGTTACAGTCTTATGATTTTGGCATCTCCTATGTCAAAGGGACTCAGAACGTTGTTGCTGACACTTTATCTCGCCATCCCCATTTGAGCTCCATGGCAGAGATTCCAAAGGATTGGAGTCACTTGATTGTAGTAGAGTATGCCAAGAATTTGTGGGCTTCTAGCATTATTGATGGGACAGTACAAGACAGCAGGTACTCTCTTGTGAATGACCTCATCATTTACAAAAAGAGAATATTCTTAGTCTCAAGTTCAGATGTGAGGAACAGGGTGTTGAGGACTTTCCATGATTCACCTATGGCTGGTCATCCCAAATACTTTAAGACCTATAGGCAGGTACGAGAGAGATTCACTTGGAAGGGTCTCAAATCTGATGTTCTTCAGTATGTCAAGGAGTGCTTTGTTTGTCAACAAAACAAACAAGAGCATACTTACCTGTTAGGTTACTTCAGCGGCTTCCTATTCCTGAGAGGAAGTGGGAATGCTTGTCTATGGACTTTATTACAGGCTTGTTGAAAGCTCAGGGGAGAGACAGCATTTATGTGGTAGTTGATTGGTTGACTAAGTATGCACATTTCTTCCCGATCACCACTACCTATTCAGCTACACAGGTAGTGGATCTATTCTTTCGTGAGGTGTTTAGATTGCATGGGTTACCTTGAAGTATTGTCAGCAACAAAGACAATAGGTTCATGGGTAACTTCTGGCAGGAGTTATTGCGACTATGCAAGACAGAGCTTACTCCGAGCACTAGCTACCACCCACACACTGATGGGCAAACAGAGATTGTCAACAAATGGGTGGAGGGATACCTATGGAACTACATTTCGGGGCAGCAGAAGGCTTGGGTGAAGTGGTTGCATCTTTGTGAGTATTGCTACAATTCCACTCACCATATGTCTATCCAGATGACACCTTTCAGAGCATTGTATGGCTATGATGCTCCTAGTTTCCTCGATTTATTGTTGAGTGATTGCAGAGTACCGAGTGTTGGGGATCTGTTACAGGAGAACCAGGATATCATGAGAGCCCTTCGTGAGAACATTCAAAAGGCTCAGAATCAGCAAAAGCAATATGCTAATCAGAGGAGGGTTGAGCGATCATTTGAGATCGGAGATATGGTATATCTGATGCTGCAGCCCTACAAGCAGTCCACTCTTAGGAAGAGGGGCGCAGAGAAACTCAAGCCACTCTATTATGGGCCATTCAAGATTGTAAGGCGAGTTGGTGATGTGGCTTACGAGTTAGACTTACCGGCAGACAATAGGGTGCACAATGTGTTCCATGTGTCACACCTCAAGAAGGCGTTGGGACAACATATAGTTCCCTCTTCAGACTTAC
>VDFB02034532.1:0-22560 GCA_007258455.2 Sequoia sempervirens
CAACTTCTAAAGATGCAATAATAGCTTTAACTGTCCAAAATAATTTTATTTGAATGGTATCCGGAGTCATTTCAATCCACATGTTTATATATGAACACAAATAAAATGCTTCCAGTCAAACGATAAAAATGAGAATTGAACTTTCTTGTGGGAATGAATTATAACTTTCCAATGTAAACTAAAGTCAATCAAATTAGTGAAAGAAAAAATAAAGTCAAAAGCTTATAGTCATTAAGAAAAATCAGAGTTGGAGTTCCCTGTGGAAATGAATTACGATTTTTCAGAATTAGCCAAAGTCATACAAATTAGTGAAGTGAAAAGATAAAATAAAAAGCTTATAGTCATTGAGAAAAATCAGAGTTGGAGTTCCCTGTGGAAATGAATTATGATTTTTCAGAATTAGCTAAAGTCATACAAATTAGTGAAGTGAAAAGATAAAATAAAAAACTTATAGTCATTGAGAAAAATCAGAGTTGGAGTTCCCTGTGGAAATTAATTACGATTTTTCAGAATTAGCCAAAGTCATACAAATTAGTGAAGTGAAAAGATAAAATAAAAAGCTTTCAGTCTTTGATAAAAATCAAAACTGAACTTCCTTGTTGAAATGAATTATAACTTTTCAAAGTAAACCAACTCCAAGTTGTACAAATTAGCCAAAAAAAAGATAAAATAAAAAAACTACCAGTCATGAAGAAAAATCAGCATTGAACTTCCTATTGAAATAAACAATTTTCAAAGTAAATCAAAATCATACAAAGAATTGAACTTTCCTGTCTCAATGAATTACAACTTGTCAGAATAAACCAAAACCACACAAATTAGTGAATGAAAGTTCTGAATCCTTTCCTTTTTAGTTACTTTCACTTTCGTTATTTTCTTCCCATTTCTTCTGTGTGGAATGGACCAACTTTTGCTTTGTTTCAGCGATGGCCCACATTCACATTCGGTGGAAAATAAGCATTCACCATACACAACTTACAACGATAAAAGGCAGACTAGTCCAGTGAGTGATCATCTTGTCTCCAGAGAAAGAAGAAGCAGCAGCTTTTAATTTCCTTTCTTCTCTGTATTATTTCCTCAGTGTTAGTAATGGCCAAGTTTTCTTTTTCTTCATGCTTTTGCTTCTCATCATCTTCACCTCCTCAGGAAAGACCCATTGCTGAGCCTTCTCAAGAAGCAGCCAATGGTATTGGTACCCTTTCATCGTCTTCACAATCTTATCAAGAACCAGCCAACGCTGGACCTTCCACTGCGAGTAATGCTGATTTTGAGAGCTTTCTACAGAAATTCAATGATATAAGCCACCTTCACGAACTTATTCAGTTTATCGAAGAGCTATTGAAGATCGCGGTAAGTTATCTACACACATGTTTTGTATAATTGGAATTTCTGCAATTCTATTCTTGTCACTGAGTGTAAATATACTGTTTTCCAATGCAGTCAGGAGAGAAGAGTACAGAAGAATCCAGTTCAGCTGTAAGCTCTTATATTCAGGATGGGCAAACATTCCTGAAGATGATAGAGGAACACGTTGAAAGGTTTCATAAAACGGTAAAGTTTCCCTTTGAGCAAATATAAAATCAACTGGTAGTGGTGCCAACATTCCGATATGATTTAATTGTATCCAGTTATAAATTATTGGTTGGCTGTGGGACATAGATTATATTACTGTCTCCTTTCGAATTAATTTCAATTGGACGATCTATTAGCCGATTCCTAGGCCATGAGAAAATAGGAAAATACTTTATTTAATATTTAATTTTGAACGTGTGATGTTCTAAGATGCTATGGGTCAATTAAATATTAGAGTATTAATATTTGTCTATCTCCAAATTGAAGTGTGGGACTGTATAAGTGTGGGACTGTATAAGGGTTCTTTTGTAATTCCAAGACCTAAATTTTAGTTTATTCTATCACAGGGCATACGGCAAATTTACCGTGGGAAAATTCACTGTCATGACAATTCACCTCGCGAAAAATTAATTGCATGAATTTTTGGCGGTTAATTTATCATGACGGTGAATTGATAGTGACAGTGAATTTTCCCGCAGTGAATTGTTAACGGTAAATTTTTCTTCGGTGTATTGCAACTTATTTTTAATCGACAGTTATGGAAATGACATAAGTGACATTTAATATTATTTTTCTTCCAAGATGTGTGTTGGGATTTTGGGTGCTCAATTTGAGCTAGTCATTTTCAGGAAATTATTTGAACTTTTCTGTTCATTCAAGTATTGAGGATGAAAACTCTTAGGTGTGGAGATCAGTTTGAAAAAAACCTATTGATTTCAAGAGTTAGAAGACGAAAACCCTTTGTTTTAAGAGAGCACTCTGATTTAGAGATTGTGTTTGGGCTTCACAGAGTTGTAGATTTTCAGATTGTTTCCACTTTATATGTTTTTGCAGATTTTTCTTCCAAATTGTTTCCACTTTATGTATTTTTGCAAATTTTGATGGAAGTAAAGTAGTATTTTGATTTCAGATTTGTTGTTTATTGTTGCTATTGTGTTTGTTGTGTATTAACACTTTACCATACAATATGTCCATCTAGGTCATCTAAGGCAAATGGGAAATTCATTCTAAGATCTGGTGCAGAAGATTGCCTATTTTGGTGTGTAGGAACATATAGATGTCAGAGTTTATTTTAGATTTGTTCCTAACTGCTGTTGTTGTTGCAGGGATTATTTTCCCATAATTGAAGGTTACATATTTTAAATTTTTCCAGCAAGTTTATTGTGTTTTTAATGTGAATTTCAAGCAAATAAACCATCCTTTGAACATTCGTGGTATTTCCATTTGTTTTCAAGCAAAATTGTGAAATTTCCAGTTACAAAGTTATGTTTAAATTGAGCCAGAAAACTATATATTTTGCAAGATCTTTCAAGCATTTCAGATCTGAAATATATTTGTTTGAAATTTTTTGTCTGGGACATTGCACAACTTAAATATTCATAGAATGTTTTTCTTACAGAAAACCTATGGATTTGGAGGGATGGGAAAAACGACACTCGCTGACAAAGTCTATGCAAACATTGACCTCAATAATTATAGGCATTGCAGGATTCATATGGAACAAAACTGTACCAAGAATGATCTTAAAGTCCTCCAAGAACAGATTTTAAATGGATTGTTCCGCAAGAATGTGAAATTGACCGACTGTCACCAAGGTCAGGCAATGATCTATTCTTTGTTCAAACAGAATCCTAATCAGCCTTTATTTCTATACATTGACAATGCTCTTAAAAAAGCAGATCTGAAACAACTTCTACCTGCAGACTTGGGCAGTTGCCTTCCACCCAAGAGCAGAATACTTGTCACGCTACTAGAAACCTCCATGAGATGGATATATTTGTTAGCAAGAATATTACACACCATGAATATCGTGTGAATCCTCTTCCACGAACAGAAGCCAGAAAGATTTTGTTGAAGAAAGCCTCCGATTACAATGATGAAAGGAACATCGACGTCCTCAAGCTGTGTGGTGGCGTTCCGCTTCTGCTGGAAATAGCTGGTTCGCAACTGGGTATGGGTAGCAGAAATGCAAATAATAATATGGTATTAGAGTTGCTTAGAGAAGGGGAGGTGGTGGAAGAGGAAGATACAAGTGACCGAATGGTTGATTTTGTATACCACAGATTGTTACCACCTGTTAAAGAGGCTTTTCTAGACATCACATCCTTGTTTTGTTATTGGCCAAGTGAAGAAGTGGAATACATTGTTGGAGAGGAGGAATTCCGAGCTCTTGAAAATGTGGCGTTCATCAAGACATCTGATGGTCGTGTGATTGTTCATGACATAGTTCAAGCAAGAGCGAAGAAGATGTCAGAGCAAAACAGAATCAGAGATCCCGAGATTTTGTTGAAATGTTTGGAAGATGAAGAGGTATGTAATACTTACAATGTCTGTTATCAATATTAACAAAATATATTTGTTAATCACAATCATAGTAATATATTTGTTTATTTTCGTGCAAAACTCAAAAATTTAAGAGGCATCTTTCTTAATAAAAAATATGAGCACCCTTCAATTGAAATTAATGATGATCATCTGAATTTGATGAGCAATTCGTTAAGAGTGCTCTCTTATGAAGGATCGCAGATAACATTCAGAGGAAAATGTCATAAACCATTCAAACAACTCAGATACCTTCAAGTTGAAAGTAAAATTCCTGATTTACCAATAGAGTTTGACAAACTTGAGCATCTTTCCATATACAGGGACCCACTCATGCCAAACATGTGTTTTAATGAGGTAAGACCTGCCCTGTTCACACTTTCAGCCAAATAAAGTAATCCGACCGGATTACTTTCGGCCAACCAACTTTCGGCCAATAATGTTTCGGCCGAATCCATGGGGCAGCCACATGGCGCCTATGTGGCTCGAACTTTTTAGAGGCGGTTGCTGGGCGAAATGTTCATCTGGCAGAAAAAGGAATTGATTATGCGGTACATCTGCGGATGGATAATATTGATTAAGTATATTTAACTGCTGTAGTATGGCCGTAAAATTTATCGGCAAAATCTGATATGAAGTGAAAAACCGAGCCTGGCTGCTGCAGAAGCGGAGTGAGAGCAAAGCAGCCGTAAAGTCATAAACAACGACTATATTTGCGAAGGTTTCATAAGGCTATTCGTAGATTATTTGAATTACGCCTGCTCATTTAATATCTAAATATAGCGGATGTCTTCCGACGATAAGACTATTGTTGAAAATGGTCAATGAAAATGGTCAGTGAAGTTGTGAGGACTTATTACAAGTATCCTTGTAATGGCTTGGCTGTGAGGACTCATTACCTTTTGAAGATTCTGAGTCATTTTGTGTTAAATTTTCCCCGAAGATCAGTTCAAAATGTGTGTTTCCTCCAAATTTGAAGAGTTCAAACTTTTAGGCTCTCTTGCCTATAAAACAAGAGAAACAGATAAGAATAGAGAAAAAAGCTTACTCAGAAAATAAAGATTTCTATTCCTAAAAACAAAGAACATTTCTACCAGAGTGATTGTTGAACAATAAGTAGACCACTGAACATTTCTGCCTGAGTGATTGTTGAACAATAAGTAGACCACCAGGGCTTAAATTTGACGGTCAACCTTGCCTGTCAACAAATTTTTTAATGACAGTTATCTATTCAAAGGTTCCCTTAAAACATTATGATATACCTTAATGTAAGTAAAATTATCTATAAATCAGATATATATATCATTATAATTCTATATAAATTTTGACAGTCTATCCAAAATCTCTCCTTTCATCTGATACAATCTTCTTAAAATTTTGATTTTATTTTACGGCAAAAATCTCTAAATACGGTCATACGACCGTCAAATTTAAGTCCTGTAGACCACTGATAATGAAAGAACCTAATTTGGAAGTTCCATTAACCTCTGAAGATACTCATCTCATTTTTGTGGATCTGATTCAACTTGAATCATCTGCCCTACCTGCAAAAAGTAATGTTGTATAGAAGTTAGTCTAATATGCTTTTATAGAAGAAAAGAAAAGCTGTGATATTTAACTCATTATAAGTCAAATTTAGTTGCCAACATCCATAGTCATACAGATTCATAAAATGTATGTATTCAAGATCAGCAATTGTTGTTGCAATGCCCTTCCATATATTGTTTATGAGGTTCAAATAGGTCCTCTAGAAGAAAAAGCTATGCACAGTTCTTCTCCCTTTGTGGAATTTTATAGAACCTCTAGAGCATTTATCATCCTTCATTGTCCTGATAGCCATTCTTACTTCATCCCTTGTGATGTTTTTTCTAAATCCATGGCTTCTTGGCTATAATTTTTTCTTCCAACCACTATCTACATGTTTTCTCATTCCTCTCTATACATTGGTTTACCCAATCACTAGATAAAACATTCTTTTAGAAATCAGATAAAGCTTTGCATTTTTTATCATAATCTGTATATGCTTAGTTCTTGATATGTATTTGCTTAGTTCATATTTTCAGGATTGTCTTGCATTTGTCTTCAGTCGAGAATGATTGCTAATGAGATTTTCTGAATGCCCTTCTCATAGCACGTGCCTCTACTTTCCTGTATATTCTAGGATATCTATACTGCTGCCATTGTTTCTTCACATTTTTGGATTGCACATACTGATTTGGATGTAGCCATGTCAATTTTTTGGATGGTTTTGAGTCTTTGATGGCTTTTGTGTGCTCTTCATCCTTTAAATGAGAACCCTTCAAATAGAAATGGTATATTTGAATGAAGGTAGAGATGTTCCATTGGACACGTGGCGATTGATTTGCATTGTTGTAATGAGAATAATGGAAGCAATCCTAAGTCCTGTCTTGCTGTAATGTATACAAGTGTTGGGTGATTGGTTTGTGTTTGATTGATTATATTCCCTTAAATAGCCTAGGCTATCTCTAATGAAAACATACATATATATATGCATACACACATACACATACATATATAATACATGTACATACATACACACATTTTCTAAGAGTTGATCTAGAAGAGAAATCCTCTCCTTGTGATGAAACATGACAGCCATTTACTTGGTATTTGCAAATACTTCTAGTTTCCAAATCTTAAGGAAGAATAAAGTAGACAACTATTCATTAGGTGAGCAGAAGAGAAAAACCTCACTATGCATAGGGATGAGTCCAAACATGAAATACTAGAGTCCATGACCATAAATTTGTTTTCCCAAACCTGCAAACTCACCCCTTGACAAAGCATAAATCTATTGTAGACTCCAAGGTACTTCATAGATAGAGGCATTAATTTATGAGCTACACAAGTCTTACTCCAAAATCTTCTTCATTACCATTCATTCTTTGGCCATAGAGCTAAGTAACCTGATTGTCACATTTATATTTTATAGAACACTTGTACATTTATCATATTACTACTACATTTATAAAATTAGTTAAATTAGGTAACTGGTTTGTGCTTGATTGATTATATTCCTTTAAATAGCCTAGGCTATCTCTAATGAAAACCTATTTTCCTTCATGTTTTTATGAACTTTATTGATCCTACTTGACTTGGTTTAATTTTAGGGTTTCTTCTTCCTATTAGGGTTTTTTAAATCTACCCTTTTTTATGTTTAATATTCAAATTTGGACATCTTTAAATATTATCTTGATTCGTTACTTTGTCCTTTTATATTGGGGTTTTTGAGATTTGTTGTGAAATCTCTTTATACACCTTAACTAACCTTAGCCAGTCCACTAGTGTTTCATTTTCAAATCTCATGTCACTAGTATTTCTATTTTTTCCAATTTGAAAGTATATTTTTAATCTTTATTTTGATGTATTTTGGTTGTACCACAAGTCAATTAGGATCCTAATCTTCCACCCAGGGGTGGTTTTCTAAACCTTAGCATGACCCAGACCAATGAGAATGATTTATATTCTTATGTGTATGTATGTATGTATGTGTATGTATGTGTGTATGTATCTATGTATCATGTGTTATATATACATGCGTTGTGCATCATTGTGTGTATGTGTGTGTGTTATGTGTTGTTGCGTGTACGTGACGTGTGTGTATGTGTCGTGTGCGTGACGTTAATGTGATGTGCGTGTGCGCAGCTGTGTGTGGTGTGCGTAACGTGTTATATTGTTATGTATTGCGTATGTGCGTGTGTATGTGTAATGCGCCATATGTTGTGTACGTGTGTATTGTGCGTGTATGCTATATGTGTTATGTGGTAATGTAATGTATGTGCCCGGGTAATATACGTATTATTTTACCCATACCTATATATATCATGCACACATACATACATATATCAATAATACATACATACATATACGCATGTAATGGATTTCGTGACGCGTACATGTATATATGTATGTCACATACATACACCACACACACACATATGTAATAAATATTTTATTACACACACAATATATATATATGTATGCGTACCTTTGCGCACGTGCACTCCCACATGCAGCATGCTGTGCATGCAGGATATATGCACGTATTTGAATATGTTTATATTTTATTCCTAAAAGATTTATTTCAAAAAAATTTAACTTTATTAGCAATATGTTTAAGTTAGATCAAAATTAAAGGAAATGTTAACCTTTTTATAATTTAGTGTTTGATTTAAAAAGTAATTGATTACAAAGAAAGGCTAGATCATATGTGACCAATTGTAATGAAGAGTATTTTTTTATTTTGATCAAAATTTTAGTATAGAGTGGTTGAAAGGATAAATATTTTTTTTCCATATTTACTCTTGGTTGAATATTACATGCATCTATGATTTAATAGGTTCACATAGCTCGATAGATATAAAGTTTGAACTAGATCTCATTAGATACATTTAAATTCAAAAATGTTTTCTAGTTTTGAAACTTGAAAATTTTACCTTTAATTTAAATATATATATTTTTAGTTGTGAAAAAATTTCAATTTAAATTTGTTTAGTTCATTCTGTAATTTTGTTTTAATGATATGTAGATCTCTATCTATTTATATATATCATGGCCGATGAGGGATCTCATCATTCCCCTTGTTCTGAGCAAGAAGCTCAAAATAGATCAAATATATTTTAGGATAGTATTGCTAGATTGGACAATGCTCTAAAATGTTTAGAGCAAACAATTCACAACTCCCCCAATTTGGCTAATCGAGATAGATTAGTCACTATTAGACAAGATATTATTAAGATGATTGAGACAATTCATTCATACAATCCTTATGATGAAATCAACATTGAACGGTTTTATTTTTCTCTTGCTAGGAGTGTTACTGGCACATTGAAACATAGAGAAGTTTCCAAATTAGTTTCAAGTGAAAATGTGTTATCCATGTTCCCATTTTATAGAGGAAAAAATAAAATTAGAGGATATGTGGTTACAAGGTGTGAAGATCCTCTTGTTGTGCCATTCATATACCCTAGATGGTTGGCAGCACATCATAGATGGCCTCACAATGATGAGTTTCCATTGTATTTTGTCAAACAGTTATATGTAGAATTTCATTTACATATAGAGGTGGACTACACATCTTATCCTGAGCATGCTGGCCAAGGTAAAGGCCGTTTTTCTGACAAACCACAGTTTAGACCTTCAAATTTGCCACCACCTATGGACAAGAGGGCATTAGTTGGCCCAAACCTTTTGGTTTTACCAAAACATTTGGAATTGGTAGCAGCAGGGGAGGCAGCAACAGGGTCCACTTAGAGTCATATTTTTGAAAACATTACCTCTATTACGACTCAGATTGATCAGATTTCATCTGATTGAGTTGGTAGATATTTATTACGCCCACAGATCAACCTTCTACTCCCGAGGCTACATGTCTACATCGGATACGGTCCATTTTATTAATTATTCGATCTACCTGCTGGGATGTCGAGCATGTATATTTTGGGCTCTGCGTGTATGTGTGGGCTCTCAATTTTTGGTTTACTGTATCGGGTTATCGGTGAGACCATGGGATTGCTCTTGGCGGTACCGGGCGTATTGAACAACAATATCCTCCTTACACATATGAATACGAGTGTAGCCTTCGGATATTCCTGTCGGCCCTCTGAAATCCAATGCACATCATGTTTTATGTTGTTGATCCTTTAACTTGTCGGTGGTGTCCGAGATGTTAGTCACAGTAGGGCCCCTGCGACACGATCACGTCCATGGGACATATAATTGACTTCTTCTTGTCTGTACAGCTTTCTGAGCCCTACGTCTTTACATTCTCATGATCTTAGTGACATTGGTAGAGCTTTCAAGCAGGCACAACAGGTACTTTCAATTTATAATTTAAATACATGTATATATTTTTAAAATTGTGTTCTAAAAATTTATGTAATGCATTTTAAAAACTTCTAGAGGTTTAACTCCTGATTGAAATTGTGTACTTGAAAATTTTAAGCAGTATGGTGAATTCCCAGACTTTGGAAATTTGGAGCATGATGGTGATCCCATGCAGTATGAAGATGAGGTACATTTAAATTTAATTTTAAAAAACTAATTACTTGATGTTTAAGTTTGAACACATTGAACTCAAGTACATTGTAAAATTTTTAGATAATTTTACATATATATGTGTACTTGAACACATGCAGGGGTTGGGATGAGGCTCAGGACACAGATCGAGAGATATTGGATCAAGACATGGATCCACACATCTTGGATCAGTAGAGCGATCGGTCCATGGATCGAGGGAGAGGTCGAGAGAGAGATCGAGCCATGTATCGAGGGAGAGGTCGAGGGAGAGATCGAGCCATAGATCTGATGATTCTATTCATACCAGACATCCCTCTCTTTGAGATTTGTTTTATAGTATTACATGTTTGAGATCATTTTATTACATGTTGGAGACACTTTTTATGATTTATGTATTGAACATTTGGACATGTTACATACTTATGTTTTATGGTACACATATATATACTTGTTATAATTTACATGTCACATTCATACAATTATGTTTTATGGTTTGAATCTTAGAGGTTTGTTATATACGTGCATTATTATGGTTTGATGAACTCACTTACATTACATCTATAAATACATCGTGCATTAAATGAGTTTATGGTTTTATTTATTTAGCAAGGAACAAGTACCTTTATTTAAATTTAAATTATGGTAACTTGTTCAAATGCACTTGTTGTACATATAGATAACTTTACTTTGTGAAATCAAAATGTTGGACTCCACTATCTAATGGTTGCTATTTGTAAATTTGAAAAGATGGACATGTACATGTAATTAATTTAAATAAATAGTTCAAATGAATTTGTCTTTAATAAATAGGTCAAGAAATAGAAAAAAATGAATGCAAATATGCTTGAGATTAATGCTATATATTTTAAAGTAGAACATACAAATGCAATTGGAAATAGATGATAGTTAGATTGAATTCTTTAAAGCTCTAAATGTTCATTTTTAAAGTCAATAGAAGTTAAATACATTTAAATTGTGCATATATCATGCTCTACATTAACCTAATTTCTAATTCCATATAATCTAATACACATGTTCATTTGAAGGTGCATGCAAGGAATTCTTGAACTAGATGATGAGCTATACTTGTTTCAAGTTGAATGTAAATGAAATCATATATATATATTTGAAAGTGTTTGGTGCAGGAGCACCTACTTGAATACAAGTATAATTTTAATGTTTTGCTCTTAATCTTTTTGTTTTGTTTGTAATGGTCTCATAAACCATTGATAAGGTGTAAGGGGACCTCTTTGAAGCTTAGGTTTAATTTTGAATAAATTAGGAATCAGTTTGTAGGCATTTCCTGAAGTTTTGGCTGAAATTCGAAAACACAGTGTGTTTTCAAACGCGTGATTTTTGGCCACTTTTGAGCTCGACTTTTTAACCTAACTGATTTTTTTCGGTTTGGGAGGAAGGATCCCAACATTTTGAGCAGATGAGTTGTCTTTTGGTGATGGCAGTTGTGAAAAAAATAAAGAACCTGTGATTTTGTGTGGAAAAAGCTATTTTCTGTGTTTTTTTGCGTAACAGCAAACTAAAGAATGGATTAAATATTTTTTTATTGGTCTTAGAGCATGTAAAGAAACGTTTTTTCTGTTCTGTTTTGTTATTTTTAAATAGTTCTCTCATCGTTTTTTTTATTCTTGTATAAAGTGTGTCTTTCTTAACTCTGTTTTGGACTGATAAAAGAAATCAGAAATATGGAGTTTTAGGTTGTTCCTGATCGTGCCAGGCAGTATGGACGTAGAGGAGACAATCCTAAACTCCAAATATGTATATAGTGTACATATGGTAGATATTAGAGGTTTTTCCTGCAAGTTGGTAGACTGTTTCTAGGCGAGTTTGGAAACCCGGCTAGAAATACAGTCAAGAGAGCAAAATCCCAACGTGGCAGGGGTGATATCTTTAAAATCTAATTTGTATTGTGGTTGCTAACAGTGCTAAGGAGGTGTAGAACCATAAACCAAAGGTTCTTTGATGTTTTGGTGGTCAATAAAGGCAGAACAAACCAAGAAAAAGCCTTGAGAAACCCTAGTTTCCACCAAGGTTGAGTTGTAACCTTGCCCAAGAACCAAGAACTCTGTTTTTTTGAAAACGATGGAAAAAGGGAAGCTTAGAGTTGCTGAAGCACTGGAAAAGATGAATTTGGAAGCCTTGGAAAGTGCCACACACCCCTACAACAACGTTGGGCAGAATGGAAGGGTGACTAGTTTTTAAAGGAATAAGGGCTAGTTTGCGCACGTGAAGAAGGAGTACCAAATAGCACTTGGGAGCAGCAAAGTTGCAATGATAGCAGGGTTGATAAAGTGAACTAGGGGTGCCTCAAAGGTAAGAGGACCTATAGGTTGTAGGTGCAAGAAATAACACCTTAGGAGTTCTAAGATAAAGGACTCAAAGCAGTGAGATAATATTTTCTCAATCAACCCTTTTTCTATCAAATTGGTATCAGAGCCTAGCTAAAGATTTGGGAAAGGAATCTTGCATGTCAGACGTAGAATCAAGTGATACTTCCACCATGGTGACCAATGCAGAACTGGCAAAGATGGTAGAAGAGCAGGAAGAAGACAATAAGCAGTTGAGGGAAAGAATAGCTCAGCTTGAGGCAGCAGTGAGGAGTGCACAGTTTGAAGGAAGAATTCCAAAAGAAGAAGAGGTTGCAGAGGAAGATAAGACCCCTGAACCTGACCCCATCTTGAAGGGGGAGCCTTTCTTGAAGGCATTAAAAGCTTTGAGTGGAAAATCACTTGAAGGAGTGCCACTATTTAGTGGAAAGATGGAACCTGACTTAGTCATGGACTGGATAGAAGGAATGGAGAACCACTTCGAATGTGATGGAGTTACAGAAGCATAGAAGGTGAAGGTTGCAAAGTCAAGGTTGAGAGGATCAGCGTTAACTTGGTGGAAGTTTGTCCAGACTAAAAGGGAGAAACAAGGTAAGCAGCCCATATCAACCTGGAAAGGAATGGTTGCTAAAGTGAAAGAAGCTTATATGCCAGATGATTATGAAATTCAGCTCCACAAGAAGAGGCAGAGTTTAAGACAAAAAGACCAAGATGTAAACACCTACACGGAAGAGTTCCAGAAACTTTGTTTGAGATCAAATGTGGCAGAAGATGAGAGCCTGAAAGTGGCTAGATACCTCAATGGATTGAAGTGGAATATACAGGAAGAGATGGCTTTGCTCAGCCCCAAGACAGTCCACCAATGCTATCAGCTAGCTATCAAGATTGAAGAGAGGAATAAAAGGAAGCATGATCAGTCCTCAAAGGGCAGAGGAAGAGGCAGAGATCAAAGAGGACAGCGTGGAGGTTACCAAGGAAGAGGTGGTGACCAAAGGAACCAAGGTGAATCAAAGCTTACTGAGCATGGAGGTGAAACCTCATCAAGAGGAGGATTTAATAGAGGAAGAGGACCTCAAGGGGGTTCAAATAGAGGAAGAGGAGCAGGCAGAAGTAACTCCTACTTTGCCACCATGAAGTGTTACAACTGCAATCAGCTAGGCCATCCAGCTTATAGATGTCCGGAGAAAGCTTCATCTAGCAACGAGAAAAGAGTAGCTTATGCACAAGAGGACACCGTGAGTGTAAAGACACCTGAGATCAGTCACATAGAATCAGAAGTAGGTGAAAGTCTGATGCTCAACAGGTTTTGATCAGCAACCGTACCAAGGAAGAACCTACAAAGGAGAGCTTTGTTTAGAGCAAGGTGCAAGATATTGGAAAGCAGCGTAAGCACATAGTAGATTCGGTTCTACGCATAACATCATCTCCCGAGATGTAGTAACAAGTTAAAATTGCAAGTACCTCTATGCCAATCCTGCTATCAAGCATGGCTGGAATTAAAGCGCAAGAGGTTCAGTGAATGATACATATAGACTTTCAATAGAGGTTACAAAAAGACGTTGATTTGTGATGTGTTACCCATGACGTATGCCATTTTCTTCTTTGGTAGGTCGCGAGACAGAGTGGGTGTTAGTATCGGTGGGAAAGGAGAACATTGAGTTCACTAAAGATGGAAAACATCTGCAATCATTGCCAGAGGAAGATGCATGCTCCTGTCCTGCAAACATTATAAGCAAAGTGGTAAAGAATTCATCAAGGATCTACACCAAGGGAATGAGGGTTATGTGGTCCTAATGCAGTCCAAAGAGGAAGAAAAGGCTGAGAAGACAGTCATACCTAAAATAGTTCAAAGGCTGCTAGAAAAATATAAGAGCATTGTGAGTGATGGAACACCATCCACTCTACCACCCAAGAGAGCAATAAGTCATCAAATTGACTTCATACCTAGAGCCTCATTGCCTAACAAAGCAGCATACAAACTGACCCCTGAGCAGAACAAAGAGGTGGCAAGACAAGTGGAAGAGTTGCTGAATCAAGGTCTGATCCAAAAGAGTATTAGTCCATGTGCAGTCCCAGTTGTTTTGGCAACAAAAAAAGGAGGTAAAAGGAGACTTTGTACTGATTCTAGAGCAATAAATAGAATCACAATTAGGTACAGATCACCACCTAGATTGGAAGACTACGAAATTGCCTGGAAAATTTGACCGCTGAATCTAAGATGGTATCACCAACCGTAATTGCTGGAAGGTATTGAGTGGAACACAGCTTCTAAGACAAATGATACTATGAGGAAAGTATTTGGCCTCTCGAATACCCCTAGCACGTTCATGAGACTAATGAATGAGGTGCTTAAAGATTTCACAGGGATTTTTGTGGTAGTCTACTTGGATGACATACTGATTTTCAGTAAGACAGCAGAAGAACATTTGAAGCATGTAGAGATGGTACTCAAAAGGTTGCAAGAAGAATAGTTGGCAATCAACCTTGAGAAGTGTGAGTTCTTCAAACAAGAGCTTGTGTATCTAGGCTTTGTGGTATCTCAAGGAACGTTGAAGATGGATCCAAGTAAGGTAGAATCTATCCTCAACTGGCCTACACCAACCACAGTAACTGAGGTAAGGAGTTTTCATGGTTTGGCTCAATTTTATAGGAAGTTTATAAGAAATTTTAGTGGTATATGTGCACCAGTGTTAGATACAATCAAGGGTGGTCAGAAAACAAAGTTTACGTGGACACTAGAGGCTGATAAAGGGTTTGAAAAGTTGAAAAAATAAGTGGCAACACAACCTATCTTGTTATTGCCTAGTTTTGATAAATTGTTTACAGTTGAGTGTGATGCAAGTGGAGTAGCAGTAGGAGGAGTCCTTAGTCAAGAAGGTAGACCTGTAGCCTTCTTTAGTGAGAAACTTAATGAAGCTAAGAAAAAATACTCCACCTATGATCTGGAACTCTATGCTTTAGTGCAGTCCCTTAGGAAATGGAGGCATTACTTACTACCCAAAGAGTTTGTGGTCTTCACGGATAACCAGGCACTCAAATATATTAATACCTTTGAGAAGTTAAGAAATAGTACTTGAAATGGATGAGTACATTCAGCTACATTACCATATTAAGCATAAGAAGGGGGGAGCAAAACAAAGTGATGCATTGGGCGAGGATGTTGACAGTCCAAGAGATACAGCTGAAAAGCATTGGATTGGAAAGTTTTAAGGATCTCTATGGTGATGATGAAGACTTTTCCGAAGCCTACAAGGTATGTTCAGACTTTGCAAATAATTTTCACAGTCAATATGCTGAGTATACATTGCAAAATGGGTTGTTATTCAAGGGCAATCTGTTATGTGTCCCAAGAGGATCAATGAGAGAAAATCTGATCCAAGAGAAACACAATGGCAGTCTTAGTGGGCATTTTGGTATTAACAAAACTTTGGAGCTGGTACAAAGGTTTTACTATTGGCCTAAGTTAGCACGAGATGTCAGAAAGTATGTTGAACAATGTGTTGTTTGCATGAAAGCAAAAGGGGGAGCTAGCAATGCTGGGTTATATCAGCCTTTGCCTATTCCGAACAGACCATGGGAGTGTGTGAGTATGGATTTTGTGGTGGGTCTTCCCAAGACTAAATCTGGTTTTGATAGTGTTTTTGTAGTTGTGGACAGATTTAGCAAGATGAGTCACTTTATTCCTTGCAAGACCACACACGATGCAAGCTATATTGCCCATCTATTTTTTAGGGAAGTTGTGAGAATCCATGGATTGCCATTGAGCATTGTCTCAGATAGGGATGTAAAATTCATGAGTCATTTCTAGAAAACACTATGGAGCAGATTGGGAACTAATTTATCATTTGGATCAGCTTACCATCCTCAGACCGATGGTCAAACCGAGGTGGTTAACAGAGTGTTAGGTAACCTATTGAGGTGCTTGACAAAGGAATATGGACAGACCTGGGATATGGTGATTTCCCAAGCGGAATATGCATATAATGACAGTGTGAACAGAACTACAGGAAAAAGCCCATTTGAAGTTGTGTATGGAATGCATCCACGAGGAGTTTTTGAGCTCAGAGACCTTGGAACAATGGAGAATAGGAGTGGACATGCAGAAGACTTCACTCAAACCATGAAGGAGATTCATGAGCAGGTTAAGAGGACAATCACAGCAGCAACACAAAAGTTGAAGAACAAAGTTGATGAGACAAGAAGAGATGTGCAGTTCCAGGTGGGTGATTATGTGATGGTTCACCTCAACAAATCCAGATTGCAGAAGGGGATGTCCACCAAATTGCAAATGAAACGGGTAGGACCATGCAAGGTGATAACCAAGTATGGCAAGAACGCTTACAAGGTGGAGTTACCATCCGATTTGGGCATATCTCCGGTGTTCAACATTGCTGATTTGATTAGATATAAAGGTACAGTCAATGATGAAGTTCAGAATAGTCAAGAAATCTTTCAGGATATCAGTAATATACCCCTTCCAAGTCAAGAGAAAGCTTGGGCAGAGAAGGTCTTGGAGTCCAGGGTGAAGAAAGCAACAAGGAATAAGGTATACATGGAGCACCTTATCAAGTGGAAGAGCAAACCTGACTCAGAGGCCACATGGGTACAAGAGGATCAATTCAAGAAGCTTGGCATTGACCTGAAACTGATACCACCTTCCAGTCCTTGATCTTCGTGCTGAGAGGGGGAGAATGGTGCAGGAGCACCTACTTGAATACAAGCATAATTTTAATGTTTTGCTCTTAATCTTTTTGTTTTGTTTGTAATGGTCTCATAAACCATTGATAAGGTGTAAGGGGACCTCTTTGAAGCTTAGGTTTAATTTTGAATAAATTAGGAATCAGTTTGTAGGCATTTCCTAAAGTTTTGGCTGAAATTCGAAAACACAGTGTGTTTTCAAACGCGTGATTTTTGGCCACTTTTGAGCTCGACTTTTTAACCTAACTGATTTTTTTCGGTTTGGGAGGAAGGAGCCCGACATTTTGAGCAGATGAGTTGTCTTTTGGTGATGGCAGTTGTGGAAAAAATAAAGAAGAACCTATGATTTTGTGTGGAAAAAGCTATTTTCTGTGTTTTTTGCGTAACAGCAAACTAAAGAATGGATTAAATATTCTTTTATTGGCCTTAGAGCATGTAAAGAAACGTTTTTCTGTTCTGTTTTGTTATTTTTAAATAGTTCTCTCATCGTTTTTTTATTCTTGTATAAAGTGTGTCTTTCTTAACTCTATTTTGGACTAATAAAAGAAATCAGAAACATGGAGTTTTAGGTTGTTCCTGATCATGCTAGGCAGTATGGACGTAGAGGAGAAAATCCTAAACTCCAAATATGTATATAGTGTACATATGGTAGATATTAGAGGTTTTTCCTGCAAGTTGGTAGACTGTTTCTAGGCGAGTTTGGAAACCCGGCTAGAAATACAGTCAAGAGAGCAAAATCCCAACATGGCAGGGGTGATATCTTTAAAATCTAATTTGTATTGTGGTTGCTAACAGTGCTAAGGAGGTGTAGAACCATAAACCAAAGGTTCTTTGATGTTTTGGTGGTCAATAAAGGCAGAACAAACCAAGAAAAAGCCTTGAGAAACCCTAGTTTCCACCAAGGTTGAGTTGTAACCTTGCCCAAGAACCAAGAACTCTGTTTTTTTGAAAACGATGGAAAAAGGGAAGCTTAGAGTTGCTGAAGCACTGGAAAAGATGACTTTGGAAGCCTTGGAAAGTGCCACACACCCCTGCAACAACGTTGGGCAGAATGGAAGGGTGACTAGTTTTTAAAGGAATAAGGGCTGGTTTGTGCACGTGAAGAAGGAGTACCAAATAGCACTTGGGAGCAGCAAAGTTGCAATGATAACAGGGTTGATAAAGTGAACCAGGGGTGCCTCAAAGGTAAGAGGACCTATAGGTTGTAGGTGGAAGAAATAACACCTTAGGAGTTCTAAGATAAAGGACTCAAAGCAGTGAGATAATATTTTCTCAATCAACCCTTTTTCTATCAGTGTTCACTTAAGAATGAACCATATAATTCAAATAAAGCATGCAAGCTATAAGTGGAGTTGAATGTAAATGAAATCAAATTTCTAGTCTTGAAAGTTTAAGAATTCCATGTGGAACACTTATATATATGTAATTAGAAATTGATATATATATTTCAATCTTGAAAGACATGCACATTTAATATTAAATTAAAAATTGATGACAATTCTATATAAATTAAAAATTGATCAAGTAGATCTAGATCTTCCTGGATTCTATATATAAATTAAAAATTGATCAATCCATATTTAATTGTACTGGAAAGATGGACCAAATTACATACATGGTCTCAAGCTATACATGGTAAACAAAGCTAAATTGATGCCAAAATGTAGCTATCTCAAGCACCCCAAACACCATCACTATGATTCACTAAAATGTTCATATATTCCAATGCACCTTAAGGTGAACAAGAAAGGCCAAACCAAGACAACCTAGATACAATCTAACATTAACAAAATGGATAAATAATTTAGTTCTATACTTAAAAGATAGGAGCTAATATTCTTAAGCAAATTTGGATTTTAAAGATGAAATCAAATTATAAGGTCAAGTGATTTTTTATTAGGAGATTGGATTTGAAATGGATGATAGTCTAGATTAAGGATAAGATCCCTAGATGTTGAAAACTTTGGGTGATGATGAAAGGACAATATGATGTATGGACTAGATTGACACCAAGTAACCAAATTTTGATGTCCAAGTGATGCTTTTTTATTATTAAGGATGGAGAATGGATGTATGGTTTAGATGGATCTAGATGGATAATTTTTAAATGATTCTATGATGAGGGATGCTTACCTGATGAAAATAATAAAATTAGGGTGTGATGATTAGAATACATGAAAATCCAAATGATCATTTAAAATTATTGAATGTCGTGCATTAGTAATGTATAAAAAATAAAGAAAACTTGAGCAACATTTATGTCTAGATTGTTCACCACTCAAACACCAAATCAACTAGATAATTTTATAGAAGTTTGTGGAGTTGAATGTTCAAATGAAATGAAAGATTTGAATGTGAACTTAAGAATTCTGCGGAACATAAATAAATTTAAATGCAAAATTGGAACATAGAATAGGTTTTGTACATATTGTTGCACGTATATATATATTCAATCTAGCTCATGTATATAGGTGGAGTTGAACAAATATTTAAATTCAAAGATTTGAAAGTGAAAGTTTAACAATTCCATGTGTCAAACATAAAAAATTACAATCAAGGAATCTAGAGAGATGATATAAAGGAATTTCTAGAGATTCTCAAGAGTGAAGGTTTAAAAGAATGAACCATGTCCAACATGTAAAAATGCAATTGGAAATTTAGATGATTTAAAGGAATTTAGGCAAAATGTAAATTAAAACATTTTTAAAGTCACTGGTTTTTGTAGATCAAGCATATATATGATCTAACATACATGTCACATTCTAAAAAAAAAACCATTCTAAATCATGTCACATGTCCAATCAATACAAATATATATTATCTAGATTTGGAGTCATAAATGTGTACACATGTATCCAAAAAACAACTTAAAGCTCCTGGTACATAAAATCTGGATCCTCTCTATCTTTAATTAGGCAACCTCCACTTTTGTTTGGCACGTCCTCTTTTAGGTAAAGTTTCTAAATTTATTTTTGTTGCCAAAACTAAGTGACTGTAATGTAGAACCTTTTGTCCTGGCCTATAATCAACAAATATAATACCATTTTTATCTATCTTTATTTGTTGATAATATGTGCCTTCAATAACGACTGATCCAATGGGATACTCTTGTCCATCACCATCTGTCATCGATTCGACCAATTTACTTTTTGGTTGTGTACATCTTAGTAGATAGTAATCTACACCTTCCGCATTTTTAGGATCTGCAACTACAACGAAAATATCTCCTGTACACACACCACATATTTACATATTTAAGTAAATTATACATTTAAAAGTTGTAAAAATTTATATTTTATATTTGAAACTTACTTAAACATAGAATATATATATAAATTTAAATCTTGATTTTAACTAAATTAATAAATTTGTACATGCCTATAACAACTAAATCTGATACACGTTCGTAATCAGATGAATATAGTGTATCATAGACATCAACATTGTCATCTTCAACAAAAGGAGGCATTGATATTAGTTGTTTCATTTCCCATTGTGAAACATACCCATCTCTAATATTCTCACATTGATCAATATTTGCATTGTCCTTAATGCAATCAATACAAAAACATGATTTTTCTCTCACATTCATTGCATAAGGCCTACTACTCCCCGTTGTCATGATTTGATGTAGATTTCTAATACCATGAATTGCTTGACAATTATAAGGATTTGATCGATCAATATCTGTAAATTAAATTCAAACTTGAAAATTCAATTTGAAATCATGTATGTACTTGAACTTTGAAATTCAAATTTTTAAAACAAATTTTGACTAGACATACATACCTGTAACTTACCAAAAATACCGTGTGTTGTATGTTGAGTCGCGAGCAGAAAAATGACTTTTGCATCATTCAACAATTTTGTTTGCATTCCGTATGGCATTACCTACAAGTTACACACAAGTTGGCACAATTTGTCACCTATTACTTTCAAAGAACTTAAAAGAAAATTTAATTTAGTTAAATTAAATATATATATACATATCTAATCTTTAAAAAGTATGAAGCTAAATTGGACATACCAGCAAGTTCATGTTGATGAAGTGCACACTTCACACATGCTCCTGCTCCATCGTGCTCTCCTTTTCCATGTCCACTCTCATAAAAATTCCACAAAAATTTGGTGTTGCGTCTAGCATGTTGACTACATAACCAAACAAAGGCTTTTGCAGACTTAAATTGTCCTATGAAGTTACAAATAATTAAACACTTGAAAACCTTGAATTATTTTCAAAAAACAATTTAAGTCTCAAAGTTTTAAAAGTAAATATAAATTAATTAAAAATAATTTAAAAACCAATGTACTTACCAGCACATCCATCAGACCATATCCAATGTTGTTCTTGATTTATGCCGCGTCGTCTTAGGTCTTCAAAAAACATTTTGAACAATGAGCTACATAGCTTCTATCATGATTCGTATCATCACTGATATAAAAGTGAACCTCTTTGATGATAATTCTATCATCTTTGCTACTTTGTATTCCATCGACCGCTAACTCTGCATGCCTGTAGCAAACTTGCACGAAGATTGCAACTTGCCCTGAATGATAATATTGACTTTGAATCTCAGTTTGAGGAATAAATGTATAGTTCTCAGAGAAATCTACAATAGAGAGAATACAACCTGGTGGAAAAAAATTCTTTGAATAATGAAATTGCTTAGATTGCCATCTTGCACCATGACAATGTTGGATATGTGGATATATGATATTGCGAAATTTACTCATGAATTCATTGTAAGGCAATCCACTCTCTTTGAGAACAATTTTTTTGGCCTCAACTCCTGACTTCATTAAGTATGTCTCATATTCAAATGTCTTCCAAGTAACTTGCATTTCATTATTGTCAACATGTAAAAGATTCTTCAAATCTCCACAATCAAATGTACATACATTTTTTATACACTGAATGTTGAATTCATCCGAATTTTCTGATTTTTCACATAGAAGAGACTTCACAAATTGTGTTGTGCTTCTAGGGATGGCTAAATTTCGATCAATTGTTGCCATAACTTTTCTATATGATTGTAGGTGTAGATCAAATTCAACATGATTTCAACAACAACAAGTTTAACGTACTTTATTTATACGTACAAATGATGGTCGTAGTGTTTCAAACATCCTTTGACAAATCTTCACATTTAAACATTCTTGTTTAAATGCTTCAAAAAGTTCACTTTGTGTTGTATCTATCAAATGTTTTGGATGAGAAATTTTTGTACCATGATCACCTATTATTTGTATAGTATCCCTTCTATTGGAAGAAACACGAGAGTGGGTGGTCCAATATTCAACAACTTGTTTCTTTACATCTTCTAAAATTCTATCTTTTCGAGGAAACCTACAAATATTTACCCAATTTTTCTCAATTTTTCCATCTATTTCATCTCTCTTTTCAATATATCTTTGAACAGTTCTCCTAGAAACATTTAGTAATTCAGAAATTGCTTGAACTTGTCTTCTATATGATAATTTCTTACTAGAAATTACAGTCATCAACGCTCTACATGTAACACTTAAATCACTAGACCAACTCTTCTTTTCAATACATTCTAATGCTTCTTGTAGGTTTTCAACAATT
>VDFB02034533.1:0-81719 GCA_007258455.2 Sequoia sempervirens
TGTTCTTTGCTTGTTTTAACCATCTTTCTGCCATCTTTTTCTGACATTTGTCCATATCAGCATTGAATGCCTGCTCACACTGCTCCATAGAAATAACAAGACTGTTCGAGTGTTGAGGTATACTGAAACTCCTTTCGATGTCCTCAGGCTTGAGACTGCAAATAACTCGTCCATCAACCGACACTATCTCACGAGTAGTGGAGTTGTAATGCTTAATACAAGACATTACGAACTCAAGACAATGAACGGAGATAGGAATGGAAGCGGCCTCCAATAACCCGGACTGCTGAATGTTCTGAATAATCGAGTTTCTGATCTTGACTGGATCTAAGACTGCTTCTGGCAGCACTTTGTGAAGATCTGTCTCAACTGTCCCGAGGAAGTCGTGAGTAAGGACTGATTTGGTCCTATATTCGAGCTGAGTGTACTGCATTCTGGAAAACTCACCTGTTGATTGTGAACTCGACTGTGTTTTGACAAGATTTCTAGAGAGCTAAAAATAGCCTGCTGAGGCTAAAAATAGCCTTTCGAAGAGTTATTTTCGGCGAAAATCTGAGATATGGGTTTTGTCCAGAAAAAGATTCTAAGACAACCCATAACGTCAGAAATGCGAAAATCTAACCTCTACTCGATCATGCAAAGACTTTTCAGTTGAGAAAATTAGTAACTCAAGAACGAAAGTTCTAAAGTTAAAAATTCCTGAAAAATCAAACGCACAATTTAAATTCGAGGAAGTTACGTAGAAATGATCCAGATGTTGAGACTTGTCGAATTTGTCAATTTCAGGAACATGCAAATCAAAATCTGAGAGAAATCTGAGAACCAATGAAGAAAAAGATGTTTTTTGTGTGTTCTTCTTCAATGAAAATCGCCCTTGAATTCTTCAAATTGCTGACAAATATGAACTTTTAACCTGCAAAAAGATATGTTAGATAAAATCGCCTTTGGTTGTTGATGAAAAATCTGCCTTTGATGTGGAAAATCGCCTTTGCTATGAAGAATTGCGAATTTGCCTTGAAGTTTTGCGCCTTTGTTCTTGAAGAATATGAACTTTGCTCTTGAGAAATTATGAATTTCTATTGAAGCTTAAGAATTCGCCTTTGCAAATTGAAGAATTGAATTTGCCTTGAAAAATACGAATTTCTCTTTAGATATGAATTTCTTCTTAAGAAATACGAATTTCTCAAAGCTTGGTGAATAACAAATGAGGCGCCATGTTTTAAATAAGAAAATTCGCACCAATTTGTGAACAGCAACATTTGAAACCCTGACTAAAATAGATGCCTTCTGATTGGACCCTTCTCAGTTTCACTGCCACTGACTCGAAGTTTGAATAATAAATAATAATAAAATATTCATCATCATGCAATTTGAAATCTTAGCAAAAAGAGGGCGCCAATTTTAAGAAAATCGCCATTTAATGCCAAATATGCATAATAAATATTAAATATTATTCAACTTCAGTTGACAAACCAGATGAAGCTTTAGGCTTCACCGTTAGACTTCACTGATTCCGAAAAGTCATCTTTTGAGCTTATAGGTGTCCATTTGCTCAAGATATTGCACTTTTTATTAACTTCCTATTTTATAGCTGACGACAAAGTTACAACTGGCCACCTTCAACACTGAATCCTGAGTGACCGGATGATGCTGAGACCGAGTTGAGATATTCATCGCGAAGCCTGCTGAGCAAAGAAGAAATGTCTGCTGGGAGTCGTCACTGCAAAATCCATCATTTAACACCTTGAAAAATTAGGTGCCCTTGATTAAATTCATTTACAGGTACCAGACTTAAACCATTTCTTCAAATTGCCATCTGACACTTCAAACGGCTGCTGACGACGAACGGTGAACCCTGCTGACAGGAAATCAAGCTCACTGCATGCCTGGAGACATTCTGCATCCAACGGATATACGCACGGCATCAGGAAATTACATTAAGGGCCTCAAAAGCAAAAGCGCCCCTGACCTTCAGTTGCACTGGCAGCATTTTGACGAAAGTTCAAACCTCAACCAGATGCCCTATTTTGACCTCTCATATCTGGAGCTGGGATGATCCGATTTGAGCCACGTTTGTTTTAACGGACAGCCAGAAGGATTGAGAAGAGACGTCTCTAGAGGTGACGAAGCAAGAAAACTGCTTCTAAGACCTCAAATAGAAGGGCGCCCATCCCAAGATGGAATAAACAACCCACACTTAAGCCATTTTCCGAATGTCTTCACTTTTCAGCATTTCGTCAAAGACCTCGCACGTACGAGCAACTGCCAAATCCTGAAGATTGACGGCTAGGCTCGTTGAATAGATAAAGTTATTACGCTCGAATCCCGTGAAGACTTCGAAAGCGAACAACTTCATCTGATAGGCCTAAAGGCTAGGCGCCTCTGAACTGCAGAAATACAATGAAAACCTTGTGCCAATCCGCCTGTGAAATTACGTGCTTGGTAGAAACTCTGCCACAATCGCCTGGAATGTCGGATTGACAGGCAACTTGGTGCAACGCGAAGCTGGACTAGAATAGTATTGATGTCAAGAAGACCTCATCTGCAACTTGGACCATCTTGAGGGTCATTTTAACCAGCGCCCCTGAGCTATAGTTGTGCTGGAAATGCAATGAAGAAGCTCAAAGACGTGAAAACTCCATTATAAGCTCCTCTTCAGACGTTGACTGTCGAAGCTCTAGGACTCGGATGACTGCACTTGATAGTTCGTTGGACGAGCAGACTAGTCGTGAAGAGATTGACTACATCAGTCATCAGAAAAACCAAAATCCAAACCTCCTTCTAGAAGGGCGCCCTCAAGCTACAGGTGCGCTTTTACTGGAAAAGGACAAATTTCTGCCATGTGAAACTTTGGAATCTTCAACTTCTGTCGCCAGTTGTCGGAGTCATGGGTCTCGGATAGCTTCACTAGATAGCTCGTCGGATAGCTAGACCAATTTTGAAGAGTTTGACTGTATTTATGAGTACTTTCAACAAGATCTTGACCTTCAAAAAGAAGGGCGCCCCTGGGCTACAGGTGCGCTTTCTTGCTTTTCTCTGAGAAATCCTCATAATTTAATCACTAAAAACTCCGTCTTGACCACTGAAATGACCATGTGCAACGTGAAATGCTGTTGCGAAATGCTCCTCCATCATGAAATGCTTCGTTCTGAGTCTCTGATTCAGGTTCTGATCAATGAAACTGCCTTTGATTCACAAACTACTGACAAAACTCCATGCTTGATATTGCCCAAAAACTGTACTTGACATCATTTTAGCAAGGTTTAGACTATTTAAACAAAATGCCTTGATGAAGCAAAAAATTTTGGTTTTGGGTACAACATTAATCAAGAAAGTATGACCTTTTTCTTATTGGAGAGAGAGGGTTGCAATGGGTCACCAATTTTTGAATAGAGAATCTTTAAAATTATTAGAAACCAAAAATTCAAAAACCAGCCGTTAAGCTGAAATTGTATATTTTTATTTGATTCAGTTTGAGGCTTATAATCCTTCTTGAACTATCTAGACATCTACCCAAAACACTGCATCAATACAGTTTCAGTCAAGGCATCTCTACAAAATGGCAGAGCTGATCATTAATCGCAAAATCCCATAGGATATGGTTAGCACATACAATGAGGGGCTGATATTAAAGAGAGTCAACAGACTACTTTATCTCTGCATGCCTTTCTGCAAGCTGTCTTCAAAGATTTTTCTAGAGCATTCCATTGAGATGCAACAATCCTCCCATCTCTTCACTTGCCAACACATGCCAGTTTTAGATCACTAGCTAAACAAATTTGCATCTTACAGAAACCCATCTGAATTCAGCATTTGAAAGATTCCAACCAAGGAGCCATATCAATAAACTTTCTTGTTTCTAGACCTTGTGTGTCCAAAACGGGGGAAACCAATATGAACCATTAAAAGGCCCAGATTCGACAGGGTGACAATTCAGAGAGCAGCCATGTAACCATGCCTTCCCAGGAGCATCATCCAAATTCAGTAATCTTCCTAAACTCTAGTCCAAAAGTACCAAAATACAGCTAGGCACAAAGAAAAAAAATATGCCACTCATCAAAAACTTCCACAGTAACGAAGAGAAAACCAAGAGGCAAAGTGGCCTATGCCCTTCATCACCGCTTGAGAAACCGGACTGAATCCAAATGTCACTGGGATTTTCTATTCAGAATTGATAATTTAGTATTTTCAGCTTTGTATTGAAGCCATTGCCTCTCTTTTGAAAGTACCCACCACACCAAAAGTTTACAGCATCAAGCAGGTCACACTTGTGTGCAAGTTTTTTGATCATATAAGGTCATATATAACCATAGAATCCAATATTCTAGAAATGTCATATAGTTATAAGTTTTATAATACATTGCCTGGCTTTATCTATCAATCCACAAAAAGTTACTTTCGAGAAGGATTCTTTTGTAAATGCAACTCCCTATATGATGGGCTATTATTTCAATCTCCCATGCTTCACCTATTGAACATTTAAAAATTATTTGATCTACTTCACTATTCAACTAGTTTTTTTTAAAATTCAATTTACCTTTACAAAATTAATTGCTTACTGTTTGTTTTGTCTTCCGAATTCTTGGAAAAAGCATGCAAATGATTTAATAGTTTGTCATCTTCTCTACCAGTGGTACAGGTGGACTGCTCTTCCAAAACGGTGTCTTCAGTTTGCTTGCATGCCAACAATGAAGATAAGGAGTTTACAGCATCAGACGAATCAACTGTTTTGACAGCTTTTAGGGCATCAAGTTTATACGCATGCACACACGTTAAACCCATCTCTTCTGCTAGATTTTGAATATTTACCACCTGCAATTGCATATCACAAAAATAAAATTAGCCAATGACACATTTTCTTCTTATTCATCACTGTGCAGAATGCTTTCCTGCTTTATTAATCTTATTGGGGGCTGCTCAATCATGTAAACCTCAAATATAATGCCCATATCTCCATTCTTTATCGACATATATTTTTCTTACCAAAAACAGAAGAAAATATGGCATTGTCATAATTGAATGAATAAAATCTAGTTGGTGTGTATGAGTCATCCCATTTAACAGAAATAAATGTACTTTGCATTGTTACTTATTCTTTCTTCATTAGGATTAAGAGTACAAGAAAAAATTTCACTCATGATCAAGACAAATAAAAATCTTAACCTTAAATTTGTAAAATGCTTAATCATAAGCAAACAATTAGGAGGTAAACCTATGAACCTGATGTTTAACACTTAGTTTGAAACAATAATAGGAACTTGAAAACATGATGTGTAATGGAATGATTGTTCACTTTATGTAGGTCTAATTTAATTACAAATACACCTCTCTCATAGTGGATTACTTTAATATTATTCGGCATAATGTATTAGTTGTGCCTATTATTTTTATATATATATGTATGTATGTATATATTCACCATAATGTAATGGAATGATTGTTCACTTTATGGGGGTCTAATTTAATTACAAATAGACCTCTCTCATAGTGGATTACTTTAATATTATTCAGCATAATGTATTAGTTGTGCCCTATATATTCATGGGCTTCAAATGTTGATACTAATGTTAACAATGGATGCTACTCATCCATATAGCAATGCTTGCAGACTTACTTCAGCTCTATCAGTTTTGTCTCTACCACTGGACGTTTCTTAGCCTCATATGTAAGACGTTCTAGAAGTACCTAGCTTCTGTTTAGGATTGTCAAGCAGACCCTGCTTAGCCTCAGCTATTGTATTATTGACATTATTAGGCTACAGTCATTTGACAACATTATTTTTCATTCTTGGTTACAAGTTCTGATCTTCCTCAGCTTCATGCCTCCTTGGGGAATCATTGCTCATACGGATATTTGTACTTATATCTCAAGGTTTGGGGGCTTCAACCACTTTCAATTCACCCTCATGTGCTCTGTTTATTTGCTTTAGTTTTGTACAACCAATTCAAATTGACCTACTTTAGTTATATGCGCATTAATATTCTCTATGCTTTTAAAAGTCCTGTTGATGTTATTATACATCCTAAATATAATGACATGTTTGAGTTGTAATCTACAGGAACCAACTTGCAAGTTTATAATCTATTATTTTGTAACATTACAAGTTAACTTGAACCCTTCTACACTCTAAAACCTTTTAATAAGGGAGCTCCTACAATAAGGTGTATCATTTCAATAACCAATAATAAATGGGTATCACTTGAATCAAATTCTTCCAATCAAATTAAAGCTTCTCCCAATCGTATCCATCAATAAAATGTCTAAGGAATTACAAAATTTTATAATATCAACCATAGATAGGAAAAATAAATAAACCTAGCACATCCCTATGTTGCTGCCCCAGCATCATGTCCCAACCCAAGCATTATGTACTATTCTTTAGCATCCAAAATGCGTTCAAATCAAAACTGGATATTGACAGACATTCTAAGGATGCATATTATGATTATCTTTTCCCCATAAATCTTAATGCGATAAATTAACTACCCTTCAATATGACATTCATAATGCATGATAGAGATGTCGATGAAGGTAAATAAAACACACAAAAAGAATGAATCAATATTAAAATCAAGATCAGATGTCCAAGCATTTGGCGTTTTATGATTGAATTGATAACTACACCAACAAATAATTTTCAAATAACTATAGACTAGAAGGAAGTAAACCCTAAGTACACAACATTTATGTAATAACATTATAACAAAATGTCATTTTATAGATTGCATTCATTTGAACAAAACTGAAAAAGAAATGATGGCTTATCTTTTATTATTCTGAAATTCTGAATAAATAATATATTGAGTGATCATTCTGTTGTATCCCTACAGAATTTTTTTTATTGCGTCAAGTTTCAAGTTAAAACCCTGTCTTTTCATCCATTCAAATGTTCATATTTCAAAGTCTTGTCCTATTAGTCTATGCTGTTTTTGGTCTTTTCTACTAACAAATTTTGCAGGGCTAGATGATGACTACAAGCTCAATAAACACTAAACAATGATGATGTTCAAGAAAAGATTGGGGGAGAAATAACAGATCAGCACATACGAAAAGTAAGCAGGCAGATGTCATAAGTTCACCTTCCACATCATCACCTGCTCTAGATAGTGCTCTTATATTCAACTTGGATGAGAAAAGTAATGGGAATGTTGATCAATCTGACTCAACACCCACAAATGTCATACGACCTATGCCCAAGTGGTATACTAGTACCATTCATGATGCAAAGCTAGATGGAATCCCAGATACTTCAACTTTAGAACCAAGAATTTGTAGCATGGCTCACAATGAGATAAATCTAGCACTAATGAGTTCGGTAGTTCATAGCTTTGAACCATCTAATGATCACAAAGCACTAGAATCAAAACCTTAAAAGGAAGCTATGGATGTAGAATATTAATCCCTAATGAAAAACAAGACTTGGGAGTTTGTTGATCTTCCACCAGGTAAGAAAACCATTGGATGTAAATGGATCTTCACGACCAAGTATAAGGCAGATGGGAGTAGAGATAAGTATAAAGCTAGACTTGTAGCTAAGGGTTATGCCCAGAAAGAAGGGATTGATTATGAAGAAACATTTGCTCCCACAACAAAGATCAAAACTATCAAAATGATTTTTTCTTTGGCTACACAATTTGGATGGAAGTTGTATCAAATGGATGTAAAGAGTGCCTTTCTCAATGGAGACCTTAAGGAGGAGGTCTATATGACCTAACCAAAGGGATATATTGCACTTGGTAAAGAAGAAAAGGTATGCAAACTTGTTTAGTCTCTCGGTCTCAAACAGGCTTCTAGAGCTTGGCATATCAAAATTGATGAACATTTGCTACAACATGAATTTAGTAGGCATCCATATGATCCAAATCTCTACCTCAAGGAACAAGGGGGGAAGATTGTGATTATCAATGTATATGTTGATGACTCAGTCATCACAAGCAGCTCAGAAACAATGGTTGAGACAACCAACAATGATCTCAAGAAGGCATTTGATATGACAGATCTCAGCTATTACACTATTGTCTCGGCTTAGAGGTATGGTAAATAAACCACCATATCTTTGTATCTCAAAGAAAATATGCCAAGACATTTCTCGAGGAGTCTAGAACGATGAATTGCAAACCCATGTTTACACCCATGGAATTAGGATTGTAGTTATCTATTTATGATCTATCACCTCAAGTCAATGCAACTCTCTATCAACAATTGATTGGAGGTTTGATTTATTTGACCTACACCAAACCAAATATTAGTTTTTCTATCAATTACCTTTCACAATCCATGTAGGAACCAAAGATGTGTCATTGGAAAACAACAAAACGGGTATTGAGGTATATCCATGGTACAATGAATCATGGTTTGGAATATAAAAAGAATGATCAATTCTTCTTAAAAGGATACACTGATGCAGGTTATGAAAGATTTGTCAATGATAGGAAATCAACATTTGGATTTGTTTTCTTCTTAAATTCAAGTCCTATTTCTTACTTGTTCATAATCCAATGTTTCATGAACACACCAAGCACATTGAAGATGACAACCACTTCATACAAGAACATGTTCAACAAAACAATATTCAGCTCCAATTCTGCTCTACTCAAGAGCAACGTGCTGACATCTCCACCAAGCCTCTTGGACATGTGAAGTTTGATACTTTTCAAGATTCTCTCATTAGTACCTTGAAATAATGATGTAATAAGGCGATAATATTGGAATATTCCATCATTATCTACCTGTGTATTTTTTTTATTTGTTATTGTATATTTAGGATACTTATGAATATTTGGTGATTTGTTGAAATCGTGGCTGCCAGCATGATACATGGGGTTCTTCATCTTTTCCATGTACAAATTCATAGCAGCTAGTGCAATAATATTTAATTGAGTTAAATTCTCTAATAATTTCAACCTCAAGTCTCAAATCCAATTATCAGGTGCGCATCTGGGGTGTAGGTGTGCACCTCAGCGAAGGAATACTCAAATTCAAATCACATTCAAAGGTTCACAAGTAGGAATGAAGTGTGAACCTAATAAAAGGATATTTCAAATTTCAAATTTTATTTTAACTTGTGTTTGAAACTACACACATGGTGATGAAGTGCAAACTAGTACAAAGTAAATCAGAAAGTGCAAATTGAAAAGACTATTTTGCAATATTGGAGCATGTGTATTAAATAATGTCCGCACCAAGATATTACAACAAACTTGCAATTTTTTTCAATTTTAGCTCACAAACATTCCATCAAATAGTTGGCAAGCAATAATGTACTCAATATTTATGATCTAAATCCTCATAGCAACTACAACTAACTCACAAATATATTGACATAATCACAAAAACTTTGCATTCATTTGAGTTTCACCATGGTATTTCAGCAAACACTTGTCAACATTTGGTTCACTAATAGCATTGAATGAGTACATTACATAATCAAATCTGACCTCAAGATGTTAGACAATACTATGAAAGTTGTTGCATGTCACTGTAAGTTGAAACAGGCTTAATCTGTCCCTTCTCGTCCTCTCTCCAAAATGCTATTACACATATACTCATAACTTTTCATTTGCTGAGCACAGTCTGAAGTTGCACAATCATGCCCATATTTGTTGTGACCCACCTCAAATAGCTGTATGAGGTTGAAACAATGATGTGACTAGGTGTTAGGAACACCAAAAAGCTACTCTTAGGCAGCGACCTCCTTCTAAAGCTCGCACGCCTTCCTCTTTGGTACTATGACCAATAATCAATCATGCTAGGGCTGCTAAATTGCGGATAAAAGTTAGTGTCTAAAACCCTTAAATATATGCAGTAGCTACTCCAACCTAAACTCTTCTCAGTTCAGCCAGCAAAGAAAATAGGGATTATAAATAAACGAGCAAAATCTGCTTTAAACCACTTCATCCTAAAATTCCTCTGATTGTTCAATGTAGAAACCCCTGTTCTCACCGATCTCTGAAACTGTTTGTTTTTTTTGCTTGTTTTGACGTTTTTGGTTTTTTTGTGTTTTTGTGCATAAATGGTAGAATGCGATTTTGAAAGAAATTGCCAATAAATCTTTAACAAATACAATAATTCCAGATCTAACATAAATAGGCTCAGAAATTGATAACTATTGATTGTATTATTTTTCCATAGCCATTACAATAATAAATCTCTGACATGCAGGCAAAGATAAGACAAAATATCAATCAAAAACCTGATTTGCAGCAAGCTGAAAATGTCCTTGAACTGGTACAGCCTCAATAGATTTACACTTCTCCCTCTGTTAGACGCTTGGAAGATGATCCAAGAGTATAGGCGCCAAATGGGTTGAAGTCAGAAGATCAATAAAGAAGGTGATTTGCCCAATACAAAATGGTACGGCTTTTATTGAAGGTACGGCTCTGCTGTAGACAGGTACGGCTTTATGACAGCAGCAACAAATAAAAAGTACGGCCTTAATGGATGTATCCAGATCTCAGGTAATAGGCGCCTTAAATGAAGAAACTCTTCTGGATGAATACCAACTGAAAACCCTGAATATATTTTCGACTGTGAAGCTCTGTGATAACTTCTGGATGAAGATATCTCTCTGAAAGCAATAGATCAGCTAGTATTTCACAGCCTCTGAACTGCAACACTGAAGATGGCTCGTTCTCCAATGTCAAAACGAAAACTGGAACCCTTGGCTCTGTTCTCAGAAGAAGACTTGATCAAAAATTCGATTTCAACATAATGAGCACAATTCCCAATGAAAAACCCTTATATCCATCAAAAGTTCGACTTTTCTCAAAAAGGCATCATTTAAATAAATTCAAACTTTTCTTTTTAATTTTTCAATAGTTTCGAAAGCACTTTTAACTATAAATTATAATTAAAAAGTGGCCCCTCTTCAATGTTGGTCGACCCCTTTAGAAAATCACTTAAGTTATAATATTTAATAATATTATAACTTTATAATATAAGCTCCAGATAATTAATATTTAATTTAACAATTAAAATATTAATATCTCCCTCAAAATATGTCCGATTCACGAACCGTCTGAAGCTGGTGAATAAGTGATTGATTCTGCACATGACCAAACCATACTGCTAAAAATAGTAGGGGTGCTCCGCTGAATGACAAATACTGCTAAAAATAGCAAGTCAGGCAAAAGACGTCCGAATGAGCCCGAACGAAAGCCAACTGGTAAATGCTGCCGCTCCGAAGCCAAGCCGAGCCCCAACAAGACCCTCTATCCATCATATTAGCCTACGAGGGTCGCATAATAGGCTAATCATAAGCTCTGAGAGATGTCAACTGGAAGGGGACATGACATTCAAGTATGTTTTGCAAGCAAGTCATTTGTTTTAATTAACTCTCAATATTCAATCTACATCTGTATTGGAAACCAAATAAAGCAAGCATGTAAATGATATTTCAATTCTTCAATGCAAATTTCCACAAATCCCACAACATTCAGCACACTGGTAACCTCTATATGAAATTGCTCCAATAGATGATGAAGGTTTTTGTCCCTAAATCCAATTATCTTCAACACACAGGGGACTGATTAGTAGGAGGTAATTTCCATAGCGTGTCAAATTATGATATTGCTATCAGGATTCAACTGTGTAGTTTTCGAGTCAAACTCATTGACACAGGGGACTTCTAGATGAAATCACTCTCAAATGACTAGGAAGGTTTTTGTCCCCAAAACCATTCTTACCATAGGTTTTCCGTCCTAGGAGTAGAAGATGAAAAGATTTAAATCTTTCAAGAAAAGAGAACTTGATAATGAACAATGGATGCCTAACCTTTTGCCCAAACTCTCCTTAAATAGATTTTTTGAGGATATTTTATTTTAATTTCTTTTATTTCAATTTTTTCCTCCAAGTGACTTTTGAAACTACCCTTTTAATTCAACTTTACTTTTGGGCCCCAAAATAAGTCACTTTTATGTATTCTTATAACAAACCCTTTTTAAATAATTAAATATAAGTTCTCTTTTAATTTTACACTTTTCGACAACTTAAATATTCAACCTTTTAATTATTTAATTATTTTCCGCACAACCACTAAAGCTACAAAAAATATTAAAATAGCCTAAATATGAATTCTGACCAAACTACCAATACCTTAAGTTCATAGGATATCAATCTATATAAAAGTTGGCACTCTCCCAAGATAACAAACTCTTCCAAGAAGTGTGGAGTGCTCCCAAAATGTCGAATCTGCACATGGAAAGTACCATTGTACTCATCTTGGTTCCAAGAACTCCTCGTCATTGTCAGAATATTTTTTTGATAAATTTGATGCTTTCCAACAATGTTGGAGTTTCCAAGGATGTTGGAATGGACCAGAAAAATAGACATTACAAGGAAGAGAGGGTTTGACGTTTTCAAAGGACCAATTTCATATTACTAGGTACGCACCTAGTATATAAGTCCACACCCAATTAAAAGTTTTTAGTTAAACATTCAAATTCCTTTGAGAGGTGTATCCCTCTATATAGGAGTACAAAGATGGTTTCAATGTTTTAGAATATCTAGAGGTGTGCCCCTCTATATAGGAATACAAAGATAATTTAAATGTTTTAGATAACATTCAAAGGCGCACATCTATCAAGTTATATGGCCAAGTCAAAGCTATTAATAGAAGGGAGAATTTATTAATAGGTGCATGATGCATCTATTCCACCTGGCCAACTCCAAATTGCAAAGCAAAGCAGTTATAAATAAATGGAGGAAGCCCCACTTCCAAAATATCATAACCTTTCAATATAAGATAAATCTCCTATAAATATCAGTCCAACGCCTAAAATAGAGAACAAGTTTTTTGTGGAAAAGCAGAGCACTAATATTTTTGGAGGAAAGGTAGAGCCTAGTTTAGAAACAGATATGTGCTTAAAATAAAGCCTCTTTCTTCATTCTTTCACATCGCATTATAACATCAAGAATGCAGTAGAACTCAAACGCACAGCAGCAGGTTTATTGTTTTTTGTAGCGTTTTGACAGTCATCTACAACAGCAAAAGTGTCATTTTTCAAAGAAAGACAATATAGTGCAGCAAAGTGCAGCAGCCTCCTTCCTTCAGAATCTTATTTTCCTATCATTCTCCAGCCATTTCAAGCTGAAAGCAACAGAATAAGTACAACAGTACACAAAAATCGACAATTTTTATATCAGCAGAATGCTGATTTTGAAGAGAAAAAAAATCAGTCATTTTAGAAGTTGTAACAGCAACTTGTTCCTTCAAATTCTTCCAATTATCAGGAAAACCAAATTGAAACTGATTGTCATAAATTTGTGTTATTATCAAACCCTTGTGTTCTCACAAGGATGGTATTTAGAAGATCAAGAGTTTTCATGTAATGTCCCTTTTTTTGTCCATTCCAACACTTTTGGAAACTCCAACTTTCTTGGAGAGCATCAACTTTATCAGAACGGTATTCTAACAATGGTAGAAAGTTCCTCGAGCCAAGATGAGCACAATGGTACTTTTCATGTGCAAATCCAATATTCTAGGAACACTCCACTTTTCTTGGAAAAGATAGTCATCTTGGGAGAGTGCCAATCTTCATATAGACTGATATCCTATGCACTTAAGGTATTGGTGGTGTAGTCGGAATTCATGTATGAGCTTGTCAATATTTTCCATAACTTTGGTGGTTGTGCAGAAAATAATTAAATTATTAAATGGATAAATATTTAAATTGTCGAAAAGTAGAAAATTAAAGACAACTTATGTTTAATTATTTAAAAAAGTAATTAATTGCGTTTAGAGGAAAAAGGTGAATATTTAATTAAAATTAATTTTAATTACTTTTAGGGTTGGGTGGAGAAAGAATAAAAGAGGAAATTATTGGGAAAATAAGTTCGTTATATTCTATCAATTTCTAGAAACCCTCAATTTGGAGAGCTGAGTTGTGGTTCAGCTTTTACCCTAAGGACGAAAACCCTCACATTTATCCATGAATCAAAATCAAAAGACGGAAACCTTCTAGTTCTCATCATTGACTTCATACAAGGTCAAATTTGTGCATACAGTGAGTTGCAGGTTATTACAAGTTCCAATAGATCATAAATACAAAAAGTACATTTTATTTATTTTTATAGGCACCACTAATTCCAAAATAATCTAGAAATATTTATTTTATTTGTTGGTTCAATAAACAATCCAGTCAGACCATTTTATGGATTGGAATCAATAAAGATCGACAGAAGCACCTAGACGTCAAGTCTTAAAAAGGAGAACAAAACATAAAAAAGGGGCACTTTGATTGTTATATGGTCGTGGGACCCTACAGAACCAGCCAACACCTCAAGAATATTACGGAATCCTTCAAAAAGTGGTCGCAACTACTACGAAAAGGGAATGTAGCAAGTTAAAAGGTATACAGCTTTAAGGGAGGGTGATGTGGAGAAAGATCTGCTAACTGCCACAATTGAATTTTGTTTGGACTTGCTGACCAAGCCACATTAGCAAGGGAAAATAGCACAATACTGAAGTTTCACACTCAAATTTAAGGGAGGTTGTGGGAACCCCAAACCTAGCTGCACCCTTTTAATATTGTTTAAACTATCAAAAGGGAATCACAAGTTTAAAAGGAACCTGGCCGCCTCATTCAAAGTCATTGCAGCAATCATTAACAGAAGTCTTTGGACTTCAATTTTTCCAGCTGCTGCTTATTTTGTGTGAAAGCTACTGTTTGATGGGACGTGGAGTAAGGGAAGACAGCAATCCATCTTCTATCCAACCTCTATCTAGTTTCTTTATTAATTGAATTTTATCAAATATCATTCTTTCAATAATATGTTGTGAGCATTTTATTCAAAAAATAAATAAAATCTAGTCAGTATTCATTTATTTAAAAGTTGCATCAGAAAAACTATAAAAAAATCAGAATAGTTGGAAAAGCAAAAAAAAAGAATGTGGTATTGTCAGATTTAAGAAAAAAAAAAAAGATATTTCATTTCAAAAAGGACAAACGCTAATGAGTTTTTAGGACAATATTTGAAACTAGGGTTCGTTGACGGAATCGGGGAAAGGTCAAGATTTCAAAGTTTCTTCAAAGGATCCACCATGATCAAAGCATCAAAAAAGTGTCATTTAGAGCCAACTATTAAGAAGTCTATTTTTAGTTTGTGCTAAAAATAGCTCACATTATTTTTAGTCATCACTATTTTCATAGAAAAGAGTATATTCTAGGTTTTGCTATTTTTAGCTAGATCTATTTATAGCCGAAGCTATTTTTTAGAGATCTCTATTTTTAGGGCAAGAGGCTTTCTGAAGAGTCGGTGATTGTTAAATTGTCTACCTTTAATTCCCTTGTAATGTGAGGAATATAATATTTTAATGATAGCGATTGTTGGAGTTCATTTTTAATTTTAGTGGATAGGATTTTGTAATAAAGCTTACATGTCATGCAAGCAATCAATAGCTCGAGTAGAAGTGTAGTACAAATGTTATTTTGTACCTAGTTTCATAATGGAAATTTTCACCCCTACTTGTTGAAATTGTTGTTCACTAAGTATTTGATATTATTAATCTACAATTCATTATTCATTCAATAGAACTCATTATGCCTATCTCGCTTATACATCACTATTGAAGTGTTTTGTTTTGTGTCTTGAAATAGATTACATTGCTTCTACCAAATTTGCAAGTTTTGTATTGCATATCTATTCAAAGTTGGAGATCATGGCCTTCTATGAATCCCTTTAATTATTTTACCAAAGTGTTTGTGTTTATGCCTATTCAATATTTAAGTGTACTTATATTGTGCAATCTTTGCTTTCAGCTGAATAAACCAAGCATGTAGTTGTAAGATTTATTTTCAATCAAAACGCATAAAAATATTTTATTGTTAGTTGAAGAGCATGTCAACCTTTTACCATATGTGAATCCAAAAGTACACTTTTTATTTTATTCAACATGAGTGTGAACCACCCTAAAAACCATTGTAAAGATTGTAAATAAGTGTTGTACCCAAAATAAAATTTTTGCTTCAATAAGGCATTTTGATTAAAATGGTCTAAAACTTGTAAAATTATCGTCAAAAGTCAGTTTTAGGTCAAACAAAGCATGGGATTTTTGTGGGTTTAATGTTTGGAAGATATTGGCAAACTTTGAAAATTTTGAAAATTAGGGTTTCTGAGCCCCTATTTTTAGGAAAAACCCTAAAAAATAGGATCTTTCCATAATTGATTGAAAATAATTTGATTGGCTTATTTCACTTCATGATCACATTGGTGAAGTCAAAATCAAGAAAAAGTCAGCTTAGCTTTGGTGGGTCTATTTTACTTTTTCGAGAGAAAAGTTAGGACCTCTGAGATCGTCAATGGTAGATGGCCAGTACCAAGTGTCGAAATCTACGCCTCAAACTCATCACAAAAGATTATGTGGCAAAAGATACTCAAGATGCTTCGCGACGAAGGGGATTTTCAAAAGGTGAAAAATGTGAAAAATATTCTAAGTCTGGAAACACTACGCCTTGCTATGAAGGAGACGCTTGTGCAATCAACACCCATGTCAACTTTGCAGTATCCGTATACGTAAAAATGGTGAAATACAGTCGTGTACTCGCATCAGCAGCAACAATGCTTCAACGCAGTCAACCCAGCCAAGCAATACGATGTTCGTGAAGCGTTAAAGAGGTGAAAATTATTAGCTCTGGATTCAATTGCGCCCCTGGCCCTTCAATTTGAAGGCCTAAATACAGTTGTTAATAGTTGCAAAACTATTTGTCTTCTCCAAAATTATGCTAGCTTTCCAATGAATCATCAAGCGAATCCATTAGATTTGTCAAACACCAACAAACGATGGCGGAGGCAGAAGATGCAAAAGGTAACGAACATCAAAGATGACAGTCAAATTACAGAAATTGTGCCCCTGTAGCCCAGGGGCACCCAAGAATAAAGCCTATTAGATGTCAGTTTTTGAGTTTGCTATCTCTAGGTGATCTCTTCAGATTTAGCCCAGCTTCATGATGAGACCAATAGCCAACTTAGAAGGTATATCAGACGACCATAGTTGTTGATCCAACAAGCATGTAAAACGGAGGATCAAATGAAAGTCAAAATGTCAAATGTACCTCTGCAGGCCAGGGGTGCCTAGCCTTTTGGTCTATCAGATGAGATTTTCAGCAGCTATCTTCTTCAAGAGATTTGCTCAGAATCCTTCTAGCTACACGATGAATCCAATGGTCAGCTCCCGAGACCTGCCAAATGCTTGTGAATGAAGATCAAGCATAGAACACTGGAGATGAACACAAGTAGAAATTTGGCTGTTGAAGAAAATGCAACCTTCTTGGAAAAGGCGCCCAACTTTCTGGGGGCCTCAGATGCAATCTTTTGGCTTTCTCACTCCCAGGAACATCTCTTCAAAGTTGTTCAATCTCCGCAATGAGATCATCAGCACGAACATCGGAGCAATCCAGCTCCCGACAGCGAGAGTCAAAGTGGGGCATTTTGTCAAAAGTTACAAATTGCAAAATATATCTCAAAGACCCAATTGCCTTGCGAGCCAGGGGCGCCCTTGAATTTAAGCATCATAAATTAACTTTCAGATGTTGCAATACCAGTCATTCTTTCCGGAATTGAACTGGTTTTCCATTCCATATCTCGGCATGTTCGCGAAAGTCCTCAGTCACTGACAGCTGCAAATTGAAGTGTAGCGGGTAAAATTGGCGAGATGGAAAAACATCCAAAAAATGGTCTGGTGAAAAAAGCACCCTTTTGACAAAAGGCGCCCAAAATTTCAAGCCATTAGAACTACTTTTTGAGGTTTGCAGCTCCTAGCAACATCTCGTTAGACTTTATCCAGCTCCGTGATGAATCTATCAGCTAAGCTTCAGGATCAACCGGGCATCCAGAATTCAGGGTCAAACAGAGGCAGTTCATCACAGCGGAAGTTGAAATCTTTAAAAAAATTCTAACTCCCTCAAGCTTGGGCGCCAAAAGTCAAAGTTTGACTGTTTAACTTTCAGTTGTGATTTTCGCATGCTACCTCTTGCATATGGCATCCAAAATTGGAGAACTTCAATTCGCGAGGATTAACTCAATTAGGGTTGGCGCACCTACCTAATTGGCAGTACCACCTCCAAAAAGCTTATTTATTCAAGCTTGGGCATTACAACTTCATTATTTCTTGCAAGTTGAAGCTAAAATCAGCTATTTTCTCTCCAACGCATTTTGAAGGAGAAAACGAAGGCCATTTTCAGTGTTCTTTGTAGTTCCGGGTTAAAATTGCACGGAGGAATAATTTTTCATGCTTCATTTTTCCAGTTCGTTCTTGCCAGGAATTCATCAGATGGGGTTTATATAGAGGCGATTTTCTTGAGGATTTGACAGAGGCAGTTTATAACTTCTATCTTCTCACCCTCACATTTCTTCTATCCTTGTCTTAAATTTTCTCTTGCATGTCCAAGTAAACGACAGTTTTTCACAAATCTAGTCATCTGGGTTGGTTAAGCACAGCATTGGAAACAAAACCCATGTTCCAAATTTTTTTGGGAAAATTGCCCTGGTACTTCCTTCTTTTTGAAGTATTGCTTTTTTTCCGAAGATTCCTTTGCATGCCAGTGAAAAAGTCATTTGTTTTGAAAATGGAGAAACTGGGTTTGATCAGCACATTGGTGGCTAAAAAACCCATATGCCATATTTTTTCGGGAAAAATAGCCCTCGTAGCCCCTACAGCCCCTGCAGCTTCTGTTTCTGAGAAGTCGTTGCATGCCTAAAGGTCATTTTTTCTAATTTCTGACATTGTGGGTTTGCTTAGAAATACATTATCTACAAAACCCATGTCTCGTAATTTTTCGTAAAAATTGCCCCTCAACGGGCTATTTTTAGCTCACCAAAAAAAGTTGTCAGAACATATCCGTGTTTACAGTCAACAGTCGAGTTTTTCAGTATGCAATTCACTCAAACTGAATTCAAGACCAAATTGGTCTTGATTCATGATTTCATCAAAACAGCTAACACTGATTTGCATCAAGTGGATCTGAAGGTTGACTTGAACGCTTCAAAGATAGACCAAACAACACTTCAGAACATCGAGGAATTTGGGTTGCTTGAAGCGGCCTCATTTCCCATCACAACATAGAGTATAGAGTTTGTAATTGCTTGTGTAAGGCATTACAACCCTACGGCAAGAGAAATTCAATTAGTGGATGGGCGAGTGATATGCAATCTCAAGCCCAAAGACATTGAGAAGTGCTTCGGTATTCCTCCAAATACAAATAATTTGGTCATATCCATGGAGGAAAGTGAGAAGGCAGAGAGATGGATCAAACAGAAAAGAAGTACTTTGCCAAAGAATGTGGGTCGTGGAGAGTTCAAAGATGAATACGTGGTTATGATCACCCTACTCAACCATGTCACCGGTCAAGCAGATGCCAACAAGTTTCAGCCTTGGATGTATTACATCATGGCTCAACTTGTCAATTGTAAGGAACACTATGACTGGGCTTCTTTGATTAGCGACATTCTCCACAAACAAATGACTAGTTTCTTGGTTGCTCACGAATTCCACATTTGTTCATACCTCGTGTATTTGATAGCCTTCCAAGGCCAGTTTAGAGGGTTGAATACTATGGGGATTCTAAGTGTACAAAAGGTTCATCAATACTACTCGCAACTTCAATTCACACAAGCAAAACGACACTTCAAGCGGATGCATGAAGCATTCTTAATGTACACGGTGAGGAATCTTGATTGTGAGTTACATGTGTGTATTTCAACAGAAGCCAAATCGATGATGGTAGATTGGGCGGATTGGTTCATCCAATTCCCTACTTTTACCTACATCCGCGTGTACGGATACTTAGGTCATCCTGCCATGTTACCCTGTTATCCATCGGATAAGGTGGTGTTCATGGAATTCCTACAGTAGTTGCACGAAGTCCACTCCTATCTGTGCAACAAACGCAAGACAGTTGCCACTTTTCCATTTTAGATGGGGATTTATAGGTGCAGGTCAACAGCTAATGCCAAGGCTATGAGCCATGAGATGATGAGACTTAACCTTAAGTATCTCGTTGAAAGACGCTCATATGACCCTTGGGGTCACTTTTCAACACACCTTGGCGGCCGTTCTTCACACAAACCTTCTATGGAAGACTATTGGTTCAATTGTGAGGACGAGTCCAAGGTGCGAAGGTGCAACTACAACAAGTTTACCCTTTCGCAGATTGTTGATTTCATGTCAGGATGTGGAAGGGTTATCAGATGATGATAGGGATGTCACACTTCCTCAATTCTTCAAAGATCAAGTTGACATGCAGCCGCTTCCAGTCGTTGATTGGTACGCCAAAGAATGCACATCTATTAAGGAAAGAACAAGCAGAGTTGTTAGAAATAGCATACTTTAATTGGATAGCAAGAGGACAAGGAAGGAAGCTGTACCAAACACAGAGCCACCACCAGTTATTACTTCACTACCTTCCACGTCAAGATCAAAACCCAAACAAAGACATGGAGTAATTCTCCTAAAGGAAACAGGATGTTAGGAAGTACAAAGGGAAAAGCACCAGTTGCTGATTTGGACCAGCAAGAACATGTGGAGATAGCCATAGATACAGTTGAGAACGTGCCAGAAATAGAGGCAAAACCTCCCATTCCGTCACCACCACAACAGTTTCCGGTTCACATCGACTTGGAGCCAGACTCGCCACCACATAGCAATGCTTCAACGCATTCTCACTCATCAGGAGTCTCTAGGACAAACACCAATCCTTCCAGTGAGATTAGTTGAGATTTGTCTTGGCTTGAGAATCCTTTGGGTAGGAAGAGGAGGCAGCCATCCTATCAACTGGGCTTTGCGGAATTTGATCATGTCTATCAAGACACGCCAGATAAAAAGTGCAAGAAGCAAGTTCATGTGGAAAGGAATGCTGATAAAGAGACTGTAATTGAGACCGTTGCACCACCAGAGGATAAAAACTTGGATGAGGCAGAAGTTGATGACTTCACCTTGATAAAGGTCAACCTTGGTAAAAGCACACGCCAAGCAGATATGGATCTCCACGAAGTTGCAGCGGTAAGCATAAAGGAGAGAGTGATAAAGGATGGTGAAGATAAAGCAGCCCTCAAGGCTGAAAACCAGCAGCTTCGCCAATATATCTCACACCTTATGCACAACACTGAAAATATCATCGCCTTGCTCCCATAGATGTTAGAGTTACCAGCAAAAAAAAATCAGCTAAGTCGGTTGTATATGGGAAGCACTTGAAAGACTGGGAAAAAGAGTTCCTCACAAGGGGCCACTTCATACTTTCAAAGTTGTACCAGTTGAGGTACAATGCCCACGAACTTCACACAAAGATTCAGGATTCAGAGCAAGACATAGCGATAAACAAACCATGGAATGAGATCATGGTCTCTCACTTGAGGACGACATATGACTCGGTCACTACAGAAGAGGACAAGGAAGCAATTTTTACTTGGAGCGAGCAACTAATCTTCAAGGTAAAAATACATGAAACAATTTCTGCAGAATTGACCGAGAGCAGAGAAAAGGTGACAAGCGCTCTCATGTTCGTGAGAACTTTCATGTCACAAGTCCCTTGTCAGTATCAACGTGAGGATGGTGAATACATCGACCTCGCTGACGTGCAATCAGAGTTTCAGAAACTCATTCATGGTATTTTCAACGGTGATTTAGTTGGCTGTAAGTGGGGTGAACTTGCAGTCATGTCAGCATTATTTGATGAGGCGGCCAAGAGTGGAAGAGAACTGCAGAGTTAGATTACAGACGGTGAAGAGATGTTGCGAAGACATTGAGTACTTCAGAGGAGTATTAGTGCTCTGGATGGTGACGTAGTTAACAACTTGATGGAAGAATTAATCGTTTGTGATCGCAACCAGTGAACTACAAAATTAGGACGTCCCACCTTTTCAGGATAGACATTATACACGGCAGTTAACTTGATGCCTCTTTCCAAGTTAACTCGTTGTCCCACCTATTGCATGTCTCTTTTGGAGATACCTATGTACATATGGAGTTCTAGTTTGTTTAGAATTAGTTAACTGAGGTAGTTTTTCGAGTTAACTGTTAGGTTATCTTTATTTAGACTGAGGAATAAGTCTTGCATGATGGCAAGATTGAATGTTAACTCAAGGAGATTTTAGGGTTCCACACTCCTTTGAGATTCTATAAATAAGAGCAACCTTGCTCATTATTGTTTAACTTTTGCTCGTGATAACAAATTGTTGTGCCACCTTGCCTGCAATATTGCTATTTAGTATTTGTTCACATTGTTTAATATAAAGCTGGTGTGATCGTCTATTGTGTGTGTGTTTCATTATGCAATTTGTTGTCCCAGATTTACTATTATTGTTTCAATAATCTTTCTTTCAATCTACACCTCGGATACAATGTTTCACCTCCCTGGGAATTTCGAGATAAATATTATCGTTTAATGTCGTTTCTAGTGTTCTTTTCAGTCTACACCTCGAATAGAGTGTTCCACCTTCTTGGGAATTCTGAGATCTAGCTTGTCGTTTCATGTTGTTTCCAGTAATCTTCTTTTCAGCCTACACCTCGGATAGAATGTTCCACCTCTTGAGAACTAGCTTGCCGTTTCATGTTTGTTTCCAATAACCTTTATTTCAGCCTACACCTCGGATAGTGTTTCACCTCCTTGGGAATCCTAAGATAGAGTTTATCGTCAACCATTCCCAATTTGCTCCTAACTCATTTTGCTCTGATTTTACTTAAGGAGATAGGATAGTTTTAGCGTTAGCCTAGTTGTAGTTAAGATATGCGGAAACTAGAGAAACCTTAGCTGCAATGTATTTGGTTTTATAACCTTTTGCCTCTACCAGCTAAGTCAAAAAGATAGGAACTTAGATTACTTTATTTTTACGCATATCAACAAAAGAGGGAGCTTCCCCTCCTAATTTGAAGAGCACTTAATACTTTGCATAGTTGTTTGTTTCCAATACGCACTCCAGAGGTGCGAATTGAAACGCCAACAATAAGCAAGTACATGTCCAAATTAGGCTATTTTTTGTTTACACGGAGCTTCCCCTTCTACTTGGAAGAATGGTTCTACCACACATCTGTTCCATTTTGTGTCATATAGAAAAGTGTACATAAAAACACTAACAATATAAAAGCCTTGAATCTATGAGTCTTAAATGCGTTAGCTGGAATGTGGGGGGATTAGAAGCTTATTACCAAAAGCTTGATGTCTATTTTTTTTATAATAATATTGGTGGTTGGGACTATGTTTTACTTTAGAAGTCAAAATAGTAGGATTCTCTCTTAACTATGCCTTAGACTTCGTTTGAAAAAACTCTATTAAGTTCAATACTAGTCATGACAAGGGTAAGAGTGTTTCAATTATTCTTCTTGTTGAGAAGTGGTCCCAATTTGTTATTGGCTCTAGATGTTCCCCTTGCAATAGAGCATAAATTTGTTATATGCTCCATATATGAACCTAATCAATATAGGGAAAGTTTAGAACTATGTAACTAGATGGCATTAACTATGTTATCAGGTTCTCTCGAACCCCCTCCCTACCCGTATGGGTCCGATGTACAGCTAGTATGCCACTAGATTAGGCCAAACTGAAGGTGAACCCAAGGGGCCAACCTGAAGGTGAACCCAAGGGGACCCAAGGGCAACCCAAGGAAAAAAAACAAAGAAAAATCAATTAAAAAAATTATAAGCAAAAAAGTGTCAAATACCTAATCTTTCCCTTAAATGATAAAATTGTGAAAATGGTGTGAGCCATGAAGGCTTGTGTGGTTTCAAAGGCGTTAATTTGTGCTTGGTGGTAGGGAATCTACCCATCGACCCCACTAGGGGCATTGCCCCCAAACCCCCATGAGGGGCACTACCTCTCAACTCTTGCTAGGGGCTCCACTCCTAGAACCCCATTAGTTATTGGGATCTCTTGTCACATAAGAAACTTAATTACAATGAGGGGGTGATGAGAAATTGAGATCTAACTCTTGAGTGTGCTGACTTAGACATTATTGTTTCACAACTTGCCCAAATTCTCTTTACACAAGGCAGCTTCTACATATCACATGGCTAGTGTAAGTGACATTATAACTCATTGTGGTTCAAATGAAATTGAACCAAATGTTGACTTTTATGCTCTCAATGAAGAGCAATATGAAGATTATTGAATATTCATTGTAATTTTCATGTGTATTGACATTGGACATGTCACTTGATTATGAATTTACGAATATATTTTTTGCAAATTATGAGGTATCTAAATATTTTGTTTATTGGCAATTATGAGTATCACTCTGTTTTTATATTTAATAGTTTTAAAAATTTTAATATATATATATATATATATATATATATATATATATATAATTGAACCCATGCCTGTACCCAAGGGAAAAAATTGCTGTACCACCATACGTGAACCCCATCTCCACACCAAGACTGGCAACTTAGGGCATTAAACCAACCTAATATCCCTTTCATTGTGGGAGGAAACTTTAACATGGTGTAATGTGAATGTTACATAAAGGTGGCATCAAATTTGGCTACAAAAGGAATGAGAGAATTTATTGGCCTAAAATGAAAAGATTTCTTAAACTAAATGAGTCATGGAAAACATTAAGGGTGATAGCAAGGAGATCTGGTATACATGGTGTAACCATCAAAAGGGTGCTACGAGAGTCTACATAGTATTGGACAAATTCTATGTGAATAAAAGTATATTCAGCTTCAATATACCTGATAACAATAATGTTGTTAGAGTCAAACCCTATACCCTTTCTTACCATCATCCAATTGAAGCTGATATTTGTTTCAAAAATAGGAAAAAAGATTTCTCTAAGGAGGAAGGGCTATTCAAACTTAACACTACCCCCCTTCTGAAAGATGGAGATTGTGTTAATGCTCCTAAAATAGTCAGGGACTACATTTGGGGTCAAGAAATGATGGCTTTTGTATCTTCTAGATGGAGCATTGGCACTGCTGCTTGGTAGAAACTTTTCAGATATGTGGCGAGACAAAAGCATATATCAGGAGGAACTGAAAAAAAAGATTAGAGGAGAACTTGTTGTGTCTAAAAAAAAGCTCCAAGAGGACCCCATTTATGTGAAACTGCAAGTCCTTGTAAACAATAATAAAGGCAAATGAAGATGTTACAAAAAGTATTTTTCCAATGGGATTAAAATCAAGACTAAGGCCAATTGGACAAAAAGTAGGGGTAGCACTATAGCAGTACCAAATACTTCTTCAATTTACTCAGAGCTAAATTTAATAGAAAGAAGATAGGCCCTGTGCTTATTGATGATCAACTTGTTGATGAACATGATAAAATAAGTAAGGAACTCCACTCATTTTACCAAAATCTGGTCACTACTTATGGAACTAACAAGATGACTGTGGGGATCAGAAATTTGTGTAGAAATATCATCCCTCAGAAACAAATAAGGATGCAGATGATTTGCAGAAAGAAATAGATCTAGAGAAGATCAAATATGTTACCAAAGGTCCAAAACCCTTGGAAACAGAAAGGCCCCAGGCGTTGATGATCTTCCTGCAGAGTGTTACAAGAAAACTTTTAACTGGATTGCTAAGCACCTCCTAGATGTTTAAAATGAAGCCTTTCACAGTGGTACCTTAGGTGAAGAAATCAATAAAGGAGTGATTAAGCTTTTGACAAAAGATGGTGATAAAACTCTAGTTTTCGAGACCTATAACTCTGCTAAATGTATCCTATAAAATCTTGGCTAAAGCTCTTGCTATTAGCCTAAGAAAAATTCTCCCAAACAGATTTTGTGAAGGGAATATACATCTTAGAGAACCTGATCACTGGTTGGGAAGGTTTAGAGTGGTCCAAGAAGTCTGGTCAGAATGCATGCATGGTATTGTTAGGTTTTGAAAATATCTATGATAGGGTAGAATGGCTGTTTATTATGCTGGTAGTGGAGTCTCTTATGTTAAAGAAAAAAAATTGCAGCTTTGTTAGTAAACTCTTCAAGGATGCTTTTGCACAAGTACACATTAATGTGAATCTTTCTCCTCCACTTGAGTTTTAGAAGATCCATTAGGAAAGGATGTCCCTTAGCCCCATCCCTGTTTATTATTGCTACAGAAGCATTGCACTTCCTACTTAACAAATCCTCCATGGGTTCCCCAGTTAACAGTTTGACCTTGGCTAATGGAAGTGCACTCATTTACATCCAATTTCCAGATGGCACTTCCTTATTCCCTATTATTGACAAGGAAATTTTGAAAATTTTGAAAAAAAAAGTCAAATCTTTATTATATTGCTGGAATGAGCACTCACCTTGCTGATTAGAAATCGATGGTTGTTAGCTGGAATGAGCACCCACTTATTTGGTTTGATAGGGTGGGCTGGGCCTACAATGGACCTAACAAAATTGTTAGGTACCTTGGTATCCTTTTTGTTGTCTCCCCTTCCTTAAAGGATATGTAGAACTGGTGGTCAAAAAGATTGAAAAGAAATTTGACAAATCAAAGCAATATGTTATCTATTGCTTGTAGATTTCAAATATGTCAATTAGTGTTTACTTCTTTTAATCTGTACTATGCCTCTACATGGTTATTTGTTAGCTATCAAGTGGAGAAAATACATAAAATGATAAAGAGACCTTTTGTGATCTGATGGAAAAGGTAATAGGAGGCATGTTGTCAGCTGGAAATGGTATTGCTTACCTAAGAAATGCCAAGGAATGGGGTTAAAAAAGTTAAAGGTCCATGGTATCTCATTGGTTGTCAAATAGATCATCAAACCATTTGAGGGGGATGAGCCTTGGAAAGTACTATCAGGAATAATATCATCAATGTCATTCCTAAAATTAGAAAATCCTAGAAGGAGCTGCACCTTCATTATCCTACTTGGAAACTTTAAGGTCAAACTGGTTGGCTCTACTATCTTCTACAACATTTGGAGGGCTTGGGAAATCATTAAGGATTTTTAATGAGGTCAAGGACAATACTCAAAGACAAATGGCAATATCTCAAACTTTAGATCTATATGTTGGAACCTTCAATATAATGTTCTGAAATGAACTGGTAGATTGCATTAACAAAAGGAAAGGATTACATAAATAGCAGTGACAAAGTACTGTAGTCATTAATAAAATGACCTATTGCAACTACCTGCAACTATAGACATTAAATGTCTACCTACTAACTACTGTAGATATAATTGACCATTAAACAAAATAAGAATATAATATTCTAACACCCTCCCTTAATGGTCAATCGTCTAACTAGCCTATAAAAAACAATCTGCAGGTCTTTTGGTCACAAATTTTTCAGAACACTCTACTACTGCTGAGACCCTCCCTGGATCTGTAGAATGTTAATGACCAGAAATCATCACAAAGCGTCCAACCTGACGTTGGGTAACAAAGCTATCCTTCCCTGAAACCAGACACAGGAAACGGTTGCCCACGATTTTGAGACCGTCGGCAAGCTATGAAACTTTGGAGATAAGGCTGCGCCCCAAAAGCGGTACCAAGAAGATAGATGTGCCGAGATGTGCGCTCCAACAGCTCAAAGGGGGCAGCAAAACAAGTGCGACCAAAGAGCGATTTTGGAGGAAAAACTTGCCAAACTCAAAATCTAAAGATTACAAATCCTTCGGTAAAAACCAAATGCCGAGAGCCACTCCCTAATGGCGGAAACCACGACTAGGGGTATACAAGAGAAAAACTCTTAATTTTTGAGGAAAATTATAAACCCTCCTGGAATTTTTTAAGGGAAAAAATTATGGAAACCCATACAAATATTTTTAAGGGAAAAAATATTAAAACCCATCAAATAATTTTTTTTGTTTAAGGACAAAAAATTATAAAAAACCCAAAAAATCTCTCACCAAGCACGGATTTCAAGGTAGAAACCAATGCAGAGAATTGAAGACAAAACCTAGAAAAAGGTGCTGCTCAAAACTAGAAACGACAAACTGCATCAAAGGATTTTTGCAAACCCTAGCCACTGGAAAGGAGCAGAGACCCAAAAAAAATTGAAGAAGCCGCCACAAATACAGAAACCCTAGTTCGTGGATTTGAAAACAACACTTCACATAACATGTTTTGAAAATCGCGACCACAAAGCACAGAAAATCATGCTCAGAAAGACACAAAATCGTGTACTAGAAAGAGCCCAAAATCGCAGCCAAACAGGAGAAGAATGGCACCTAGAAGATTTGCAGAAAAACGCAATCACAGAGGGCAAAAAATCGCGCCGGATTTCTAGATAAAATACGCCTTCAAAAGAGTGAAAAACGCACACAAATCTCGTGCCCAAAAATTGTAAAAATTGCAGCTACCAAGAGTATTCTCGTCGGCGCCAAAAAACCCAGAAAAATGCGAAAAAACCGCACGATCAGAAAACAGGATAAATCGCGGGCATAGAGACGCATAGAAGTTCAAAAAAGACGTTGCACACAGACGCAAAAATGATTTTAGCGCGGGTTAGAAACCCTACGCGCGGGATTGCGCATAACTGCGCATGAACAGGAGAGAACAAACTTTTGCGGGTTCACACAAAATGCAGAGAAAAACCCTTGATCTCTGCAAAGAACCTCCACAAAAAACGCCCACGAATTTGTTGTTGATTTCCTCACATGAAAAAAAACTTGAAGAACTTTTTCCACAAATTACAGAAAACTTTGCTCTCCCAAAATCCTAGGCCCTCCCGTGAGGGAGTCAAACCTAAACCTGCTCTGATACCATGTTCTTAAATGAATTGGTAGATTGCATTAACAAAAAGAAAGGATTACATAAATAGCAGTGACAAAGCACTGTAGTCATTAATGAAATGACCTACTGCAACTACCTACAACTGTAGACATTAAATGTCTACCTGCTAACTATTGTAGATATAATTGACCATTAAACAAAATAAGAATATAATATTCTAACATATAAAAAATAGACCCTTGGCACTCTTCCAAGGTTGTTCATCCAAAAAATGGTTTTCTAAAGGCATTCAAAAATTTCATACCTACTACTCTAGATATTCAATTCATTCTAGGGGTGGAAGGTTCTCCTTGAGTTCCCTTACCCAAGGAGGTAAACACCGTATTTTTGTTATGGTTATGGAACATTTGTTTAAAAATAATCATGAGCTCATTGACAAATCTTAAGGTTTCCCTTGTCATGTCCCCACAATTGTAACATGTTGAAAAACATGAGAATACAGATAAATAAATAAAATAAATAGAATGCAGATTTGGTGAAGGAGATAAATCATTTCATTATAATATCCGTAATCCATTGAAGAAGCAACTTAGAGGGTGGTACTTTGCTTTGAAAGTAATTCTTAATAGGATTGGGAATTTAGCAATAAATTATTGACTCTAGATCCATTGATTATCTTAATCAAGAAGGCTAAAGACCAAACTTTAAGATGAACCTAAAAGGAGACATTACATCCCTAGAGTCTCTTCACTCATGATCTTCTGCATCCATTTCTCCATCTTGAGCTAAATATTGTGCATGACCAAAAGTTTGCATCAATTTTCTTTACTCTCTCCTTTAATACCTAGTCTCTCTTTCACTAAGAATAATATCATCAATGTTATTCCTAAAATTAGAAAATACTAGGAGCTGCAACGGCATGATATCTTGTTTGGAAACTTTGAGGTCAAAATGGTTGGATCTACTATCTTCTACAAGATTTGAAGGGATTGGGAAATCATTAAGGTTTTTTTACAAGGTCGAGGACCATAAACAAAGAAAAATGACAATATCTCAAACTTAAGATCTATATGTTGGAACCTTCAATATAAAAATAGACCCTTGACATTGTTCTGAGGTTGTTCATCCAAAGAATGGTCTTCTAAAGGCATTCAAAAACTTCATGCCTACTACTCCAAATGTTCAATTCATTCTAGGGGTAGAAGGTTCTCTCCTTTGATACCTAGTCTCCCTTTCACTAACAATAATACCATCAATGTTATTGCTAAAATTAGAAAATCCTAGGAGTTGTACCCACATGATATCTTGTTTGGAAGCTTTATAAGAGACCAGGTGTCTCTCAACCCAAATCTTCTGACTAAGAATGCATTTTTTGTTTGTTTTGCAATTTTTGATTTTTTGAAGGTTTTTACAGTATATTGAAAGAATGCAATTTTGGAAATAAATACAATTAAATTCATAAAAAATTCATGAATGATAAATGATGCAACAAATAGCTTTCCAGAGTATGGCGAATATGTTTTATTGACTTTCTGGACACATACAATGAAGAAATGCGAACATGCAATGAAAACGGCAATAACATTTATTCAAGAAAACCTGGTTATTGCAGCCGCCTAAAGGACAGAAGAAATGATTCGCCCAGCTCCAATATTAACTTCTCCCTCCGCTGAATGTGTGCAAAATGCTTTGTAAGTCAAGGCGTCCCAACTGGAAAAGGAAAAGGTGAAAAAGGAAAAGCGATTTGCTCCCGAAGAAAGGTACAACCTTGCAGCTGTATAGTACGGCCTGGCAGCAGCAAGTAAGAAATCCGTACCACCTTGAACAATGTGTTGGATCACTGAATAAAGAATAGGTAAGTCACCTTATTGCTCAGATGAATAATCTCTGCTAAAACCCTTTCTGAAACTATCTCAGTAAGCACAAATGCAACCTCTGAATGAAGTCACCCTGTTGACAATCTTCAACTGGTATTGCATAATCTCAGTATGCCTGATTCTGAAGAGGGAATGTTCTTCAAAACCTAATGATCTGCAGGAACCCTTGTTTCTCAAACCCCGATGCTCTCAGAGAGAAATAAAGACAAATTAGAATAATCAACATAATGAATTCGATTTGCCTTGGAGAAATATATATCTTCTCTTCATTAAGTCGACCCCCTTCCAAAAGAGCAATTAAATGAGCAATTAAAATATTATTATATCGCCATTTAATGACTGAGGCATATTAATTGAATAATGGCATCCCTTTTCTTAAATGAGTATTATAATACTCATTTAATATTAATTTATCCCTTATTATAAAGTATTAATGATACTTTATAATTTGCCATTAAATAATTATATTTAATTATTTTCATTACATTAAAGTGACTTTATATTATAAAGTCAAATTAATAAACTTTTAATAATGATCAAATGCCTTAATAATTACTGTTTGCTCATCAAATCATCAAACCGAGTTGAAGCTGAGCTAACCAACTAAATCAGGTGCCCTGCCAAAAATAGCAACTCCTACCTGCCTGACTTACTATAAATAGTAAGTATCTATAAATCACTCTGTAAGTGTTCGCAAAGGCCCAAACCTGAATCAACTACTGGAGTGATGTTCCCGAACACTGGATAACTGCCTCAAGTGATCCTCTAAACACATCTGCCAGCCTACGAGGATCTGAATGATAGGCTAACCTCTAAAATAACTATACTACCTAGGAAGGGGACATTACATATGAATAAAGTTAAATCATACAGCTTGCAACTGAAGCTGCTATAACAATTATGTGAATAAATGACATGATCACTACTTCAAGAATGGTCGACAATTTCTATGGAGGGAATTATGTTAATTATTTGTAAATAAATTTAATAACAATTACTAAGTAGTGGTTCACCCAAAAGGGCACTTGCCTTGTCAAAAGATTAGAAAAGCATCCATTAGTTATGAAGAATGGCAATTAACATAAAATGAGACACATCCCTTGTCAAAAGGATGTAATAAAAGGCTATGTCTTTTGGCCAAATCAGGGATATAAGAAGGGAGATGTTTCAAAGCAAAGGAGCATTGATCAATTTGGAGATTCATACATCATTAATAGCAGATATCAAGTGCTCCTAGGGAGCCTAGGATCATCTAGTACAGGCTGCATAAATAATTGATAAATATCAGACACCCAGCCAAGGACCAAATTGCATAAATTGAAGGACTTAAATCAGAAACAGCGATTAGTATAGACATCAATAAACCCCATATTCATATGCATGAAATTAGATGAGAAAATCAGAATCAGTGACCATGTTGTGTGATGTCTATTTTCCATTTTTAAATCAGTTATCATTTCAGATTGCATTTCAGAGTTTATATCAGATAGTGGCTTCATTCTTACTAGCATATTATCTATTATTATCTATATATAAGTCAAATAATCAAATCAGAATTAACCATTGAAGGTTGCTCTTAATAGATTAAAGTATATCATTAAAAGTTATTGAGTCTTGGCCTATTTTAAGACCTTAATTTATAAGACTAAAGACAAATTTAAGTTAAATCTATAAGGAGATATTACAGACCATTTGCAAAAGAAAGAGATAATAAAATAATATGTGATTGACAAGAAAATTCAAAATTGTTCTTTGTACAAAGTTGAGAGTGAAATAAAGTTATAAACAGTACCTAAAATACCCACAAAATATGAAAGTGGTAAATCAGTGCGTGTGATTTTTGTTAAATTCTTTCCTTTCGGTATTATGGTGTAATCTTCCCATCCAGACATTCCAGATACTAAATCGCCCTCTTTAAAATCTGGGTGATCTGAAAGTATCACTTTAGCCACCACAAATCCTTGTAGAACCTGTATATAAAAGAACATCAATAACTAAGAGAAAGTATAGCTGCCAAATTTTAATACTTCTTACAGCTCTAATTGAAATTCAGAAAACTTAATAGTGGACAAAATGGTCTTTCTTGTCTATTGTTTACTACAATTTCCAAGAGATATTCATCATTCTTTTCGACTACGAACATTATATATCCTTATAAGTTTCAAGAACACTGCATAGACTGTAAAGACATCATAATCAAGCATTCTGTAACCTAGTGTTGTACAGTAAATGCTAAGCATAATGTGTGACTATGTTAACATGACAATCAAAAAACTGTCGTTTTAGATTATGGGATTGAGAGAAGGGATCCATGGGCATAGATTTTCATTTCTAATAACTTCATGGGAGTGGTTGCAAAAATCCTAACATGGAAATATTACAAAAATTCCATCCTCGTTTACTTGACCAAAAGGAAGCTCATGTTCAAGTATCAATATCAAATACAAACAAGAACGTCAACAATGTCTTAACTATAGATGCAGTAGCATGTCAGACGAATAAATTTGAATTTTTTTATTGAACAACTATGAACATTAGGTTAGAATTGATCATGTCCTGATGCTATAACTTACAACGCAGTATATTTGTAAGGTCCTTAATTACCTTTCATGTGTCTGGATTCTCAAGATATCATCTGACTTGGAGTCTTCCAGATTACACATACATACAAAACATTATTAACCCCTTTAATTTATACATCAATGGCATACACAAATGACATAAATTACCTTTCCGTGGCATCCTTGAAACATCTAGAATAGCCCCAAAGAGGAAGGGACATGTTACCTTGGAACACTTCCTACAACACTACTTAAGGAGCCTTGAGCAAGGGGTATTTACTCAGCAAAGCTTTACCTCCAACGCTTATATCATAGTTGCCATTCTATTGTGTTTGGCCTCATTGTGTTCCTTCTTTATAAAAGAGATGATTATCATTGTAAGGATATGTGAAGAGTATGTAATGTATTTTGGCTCTCTTGGAGATATGTCATGGAATGGCCTCTTCCATAAGGAGTATTGCATGCTCCAGGGTTCATTATATTTTGACATATAAGAGATAATAGAGCATATTGACCCATAAACATATCTTGTGTTGTGATGATATTTCTTTTGCATTATCTTATTGTAATCGTTATATGTGAGAATCATAACAAGCGGTATCAAAATTATGATTTGAGAAAAGGTGAAGATAAAATCCTAATTTTTGAAGATTCGCCTATATCTTTCAATTGGTTGAGAATTTTTTTTGCAAGTTTTTTACTAAAGATAAGGATCGGATAAGGAAGCTACAATCCAAAATTCAAATCTTAGATCATGAATATTAAGTGAATTATTGCATATTCATGTTTTTTCATAAATTTGCTCTTCAAGCACAACTCATGGAAATTTTCAATTTCTTTTACTTTTTTGGAAAGCTCGTGAAAATTCATTGGGGGTATGTAATGTCCGTTTTTGGTAAATTCCTAGTTTTAGGCCTATAAAACAATACTAATCACTGAGAACTGATATTAGTAATAACAAGTATGAACTTTATGGTAACATTCAAATTAATACATAAAATATTATAATATTGAGAGCAATACATAATAGCTAAAACATCATAATAGTTAGATCTATAGTTCATAGCATCATTAGCATTTGAATTCAAAATATCTTAACATCATTAATGATTATTACAAGGCATACTCCTACAGCCAATCATGTTAGGAATTCACTTGAAGTGTTTGCAAACTGCAATCTCAAGGATGGTTGTCCTTGTATTGCGAGAGCATGGGTGGATCCTCATCCATCCATCTTGAGGTGTTGTATTTGGGAAGACCCTCAAGCCCAAGAGCACTCATTTGCCTCTTGACCCACGAACATGGTAGGATCTTCGAACCACTCCATCCCTCAATCCACCTTGGAGGCGCTCCATCCTCCTTGATCAAGCCTAGGAGCACTCATTCACCTCCCAATCCATGAGCATGGTAGGAGCTCAATTCCATCCATCTTGGGGTGGCGTGCCTAATAAGATGCATGAAGATTGCCTTCCTCAACAAGTCTAGGAGCACATACATCTCCTAACCCATGAGCTGCATCTCGAGGTGGCATGCTTGATGAAGGAAAGGTCGGTACTTCAACTCTTATGAACTCAAAAAGTTTATTGGCCTCCCTATTTGCAAAACACTTATATAAATTCAAAATAGATTGCTAAAGGAATTTATTATATTAATTGGTAATAAAAAATCATTATGCAATTATGATTATATATATATATATATAATAGGTATTCCTAATATATATTCTCAAACTTACTTCCCAATAATATTCTTTCTAAAAACAATATTTATTTCTAATAGATATCTTATATTACAAATTCTTATTTTCCCTCTTTCCAATCTTCTTCACTTGGTGCCTCTCCACACTAATTTATTCTCCCTTTTATATCTTCCATGGTGGGGAGAGACACATCTTTTCATCAATATTTTATCTTAGCAAGGGATACATCCCTTCATAACCAAGTGTTGTCCTTAAACCCTTTTTAATCATTAATTTTATGCCTTTTTGTGAATCGCTGCATTAATCAACCTTTCATTGTTCCTTTTCTTGGAATGGCTAAGATTATTATTTTCGACAGCAATCTTATTTTTCTTAAGGTTGTGATTCCTTTCTTGACGGAAGCATTACAACCTACCCTTCCCAAGATTGCTTGCCCTCAAGCAATGTCAGTTTTGGTCTATCACTAAATCATTTTTGCCAATACCAGGACCCCAAATCAACTTTGGGGATTTGTAATCCCTAGATCCTCCTTGCAATGTAATTGGCTTCTGTTGTGACACGCTGATATAATTAGGAGTTGGAAATTATAAGCCAAGTAAAGTTTTTTCTCATTATCTTGGTTATGTCTAACTCTGTACTATAAGATGTCCCTGAAGAGTTGTTAATGTACTTGCCAGACTGCCAATATAGTCATTTTAATATCATAAGGTTGATACCATCATCTAATGTGTGAGGAGAATTTATCGTCCTGTATTCTTTGAGCTTATATATTGCCTAATAACCTTCAATATCAAAACCAAGAGTTGGTAACTGGCAAGGTTCATAATTTAAGACAAGTCTTCTCTCATCCTCAAAGAGAAGAAACAAAAAGACATCTTGCAACCCTACAATTCTTTCTTCCCACTTCACCTTACAAGCATCAAATAAGAAAACTTTTTCAATCATTTTCTTTTGTAATTTCATATTTACACTCTTTCAATGTGTTTTCCAAATCATTTTGGTCTAGACTTATCTTTGTGTGTCTTTCTTCATGTCCTTAGCTCAATACCCTTTGTTTCATTAATCTCAATTTGTAGTTCTACAATTTTTTCTTCCTAAATCCATCCCACTAGAATCCCAAATTCTCTTATCCTTGGCCATCTAGGCCCTTTTATTGTATTTCCTTGACTCATTTTTATCATTTCTATGTTTGGTGCATAATTCCTCATGTTTCGTGTTCAACACTTTTTTTCATTAACTACAAAATCAAGCTAATTTTGAAGCTCTCTGTAATGTCCCCTTTTCCTAGGCAGTGGTCAATCGTGGTGGTTAGCCTATCAATTGGGTTCCCGAAGGCTAATACAGTGGATAGGGAGCTCTTTCGGGGGTCTTGTGACCTTTTAGGAAGTTTGTGTGGCATTTTAGGAGCTTGAAGCCAGTCTCCTATTTTTTAGGAAGGGGCAGACAGTTCACTTGTGACCACTCAGAGCTTGTGGAGCTTGGCAAGGGGCCTTATGAGCCATTTCAGATGTTCAGAGACAGTTTCCTACTTTTTAGGGGAATCCCTACTTTTTAGGAGATTGGCAATTGGCCTACTTTGTTCAGACATCACCCCAGGATCAGTCGCAACATTAGTTTCCAGTTGGAGTGATCGGGTGATGATCTTAGCATGAAAGATGAAATATTAAAGTGTTAACTTTAATATTTTAATTTGATAAAATAAAGTGATTAATTCATAAGTCACTTCATAAAAAATTAATAAAGTGATTATTTAAAGGGGCCTTTATTATTAAAGGTGATATAAGGGTTAAATGAAAATTAATAAAGTGATCTATTTAATAATGCTTTATTAATTTATTATATTAAAAGGGAGACATAAGGAGTTTATTAAAAAGGGATTTAAATGATTTTAAAGTATACTTTATAATATGAGTTAAAGTGTAATTTTAAAAGGGGGATATAAGTGATTTTTAAAGTATACTTTCTATTATTAAGTTGTGCACCAAATTAAAAGTACATTGAATGAAATGGAATTTAAAAAGTGGATTTGAGGTGAATTATAAAAGGGCATTTTGGAATTCATTTCATTCATTCATTCATATTTTATCAAACTTGATTGCTTTGGCATTCATTCATTCATATCTATCAATCTTGATTGCTTTGGCTAGAGAAACAAGGGTTTCTGCTGCAAATTCGATCTTGCAAAACGTGATTTCTCTCAGATTTAAGCATTCTACAAGTGTGAAATACCACCCAAGGTTTGCTCTTCGGGTGGCTACACACAAGAGTCACATTTGTGCTTAATTGGAGACAGATTGTTCAGATTTTCAGAGGTTCTTTGTCTCAGATCAGAATACATATATATCTGCTGTTATCATTTGCTGATTGAGGATCAAACTTGGCACATGGGGGTTTATTGAGGCAGGTCGTACCATTCCTTGCTAGCCGCACTTCTTCATAACAGCCACGTGGGGCTTCTTGGAGGTGAAATGTAATGAGCCTACTCAAATCTGACCTTAAAACACTTCAATTTCTGCCTTGTAATTTTGTCAAACAGTTGTTATGCAAGTCTTTGTCTGCTGCTATAGTGTTTCAGTTTGATGTTGCTTGATAGAAATGAATGTCAAGATAAATAGAATGCTTTAAATTATGTCTATAAACATATCTAAATGCAATACAATGTTCTTTTTGGATTTTCCAATGCAAATATATGAAAACTATGAGTGTAAAATGCAGCTACAGCTTGTTGACATTTAGTCAAACGCTTGCCATGCAACCTAACAATGGTAATTACAAATGCAAGAATATCTATCTCAGACCAGCAACCAATATCTCCTTTATTGCTATCAAATGGACCACTACAATGATGATATCAAATTGCCAAGACTCTTGGCATTACAGCATATGATTATCACATGAATTTCTAAGTACAATTCGCAGCATTAGCATGAAATCTAAATATATAAATATATGTAAAGAACAACCTAAAGGAACCTGGGAATGAAGTCACCTATTGTTGGAGTTGAAGAAGCAATCAATATCACATCAAAAAGTGCCTTCTTATGTGCAAATCGAACCCTTGACCAGTCGCCCCTGTTGCAGATGTAATGGCAGATATAAAATAATTTATAATTCTTTGGCACTCCAAATGTAATGTCCCCTTCTCATTAGTGATTAGCTCAGTTGCTCATCAGCCTATTCTGGAGGCCCGTAGGCTCGTTGAGGCAAAATTAGGGTTTCCTTGCTTGGAGGTTTGAGGCATTTCTAGGTGTTTACTATTTATAGTAAATACTATTTTTGGCAATGTGCAGTTGTCAGTCTTTAGGTCTTCATTTTCAATTGGAGCAATTATAAGAGTTCAAGTTTTGGCTTCTAAAAGCTTTATTTTGGTGATTTTTTAAAATAAAGGCATTAATGTTATAATTTTCAGTTGACCCCTTGGCCTAATGAAATAACTTCAAGTTGTTCTTAAAGGTGGTCATTGAGGGTGGGTGCTTCATGAAGTTATAATATTTATTATTTTTGAAACTTTAATGCCTTGGAAAGTGGACACCATTTTAATAAAGGATTTATATTTTTTGAAGTTTGAAAAAAGAATTCAAATATGGCTTTTGGCGTACCATGAGGAGAAGTTGAAGAGTCATCTCCTTTTCTATAAAAGAGAAGTTTGCTCTAGCTTTGGTATCCATTATCTTTATCATACTATTATGCTGCCGAAATGACAATTGAATTATTGCTTTGAGGGATGCTTACCTCCTAGCCTCTAACCAATTTCGTGTTTGAAATACAACACCTAGTTGGTCTTTGCTGCTTCTCACATCAAACTAGCAGATGGAGCCTCATTGTTGATGAATTTCTGGAGTTTTTATTAGTTTTGAGTTGCTGGTTCATCCATGGCTGAAACTGAATTTTGCTCACAGCTTTAAAGACAAATGGAGTTTGGTTCTAGGCACTTTTGCTTTGTGTTTGTTGGTCTTGGGCGCCCCTTTCCACACATTTTCAGATTTTAATTTGAAGAATTGAATTTTTAAGAATAAATCACCCTTCTAGGCAGGCTGTACCATCTTAGAGGGCTTTGGAATTCATGAAGAAATAAATGCTGGTTATTTGAATCTGTTTCTCAGTTGTGAACTTGGCGCCATCCTCCTAGGAAGCTTCAGCAACAAGTTCCATATGATTTGGAGGTATATTTGATGAGTTATGAGCATTTCATTGGTTTCACAGTTGCTGGTTTACAATTTCAGTTTGCTGGTTTTTGTAATCAGATTGTTATACGTTCAGTTTTTGGCTTCAATTTCCAATATTTGAGTTGTTTAAAGCTTGCAAGAATATTTCCTCTCACCTTGCTTCATTCTATCATTGTAACACATTGTAATTTGCAGATTCCTTTTATTGTAAGGTTGAGAATTAGCAGTACTAATCCAACCATTATTAATTTTGCATTTACTTGTGCTTCTAATTCACATACAATAACCCCTGGATGGTTTACCGCCAGTGAGGAGGAAAATTACTTTGTATTTGCTATTCTCACCCACTATTAAGTGGTGAATCCCCACTCTTGAGTGGATGCCCGCCGTAGCGGATGAATTAGTTTGCTTTGAAAATCTTTCATGGCTGGTTATCCGCCTAATTATTTCAATTGTAATAATCACTCTGCCATATGTTAGCACCTCGTCTTCAAAGGGATCTTGTGTGCACATTCTTGGCGTTGAGTTTATTTTACATTTCCAATTGCAAGCAATTTCAATTTCAGTATCAAGTTTGGATCCTAGGGATCCTCTAACCAACTCTTCCTTAAGTGGTTTTAGGGTGCATTCTTGGTTAGAGTTGTTTTGATAGTGTTTTGGATTTGGGTGCTAACGCTAATCCACTTTGGCCAAGTGTTGGTTATTGTGTAAAATTGTGGCAAAAAATTGGTTAGCATATTTCACCATCCTCTTATCTACTTGAGAAGTATACTTCAAAATTTGTACTATTCCATGATTTAGCCATCCCTACTCCAATAATGTTTCCGATCTTTCCTAGGTATCCATTCCCAATTCTTGGCTCAGCATAGGCCATGACATCTCTTTAGCCTTAGGGAAACCCATCTTGAATGAGTATATGTTTAGTTGTTATACACGAAAGATAGATTCGATTTATTTTTCAATGAGAGTGAGGAGTGCAATATGACCATCAGCAACTATACCATAAATTACTGCTACTTGGTATTCATTATAAGCCTCATGTTAAGATTTTGGCATAATAATCAATAACTCAATCAACTTGGCAGATTGTTGGACCACGATTTAAGAAACCCAGCCAATTCAATTACAAACTCTAGGGTACACAATAGACATTGGTAATCGCGATCATCTCATGACAGATTCTAAAACAACCTTTTATATAGCATGGGCAAGAGGTCAAACCAAATAAAATGAGGATCACAAGAGATCAACTCAAATGCAGCTGATGGTTACAAGAGATCAACTGATAAGCAACTTGTGGTCATGAGAGATCAAATCAAGTAGTGGGGAATCAAAGAGGATGACCAAAATATATAAAGCAGGCATGCCAAACAGTTAATCACACACTCTTACATAAAAGCTGGTCAAGGTATAGGAAGAGACAATTTGCATTCTAAAGAGATGATTCTTTATGTACATATTGATATTATGAAAACTTGTAAGAGATTATCTTTTGTAATGTCCCTTTTTTTATTTAGCCTTCTAGTATAAGGATTAAAAGTATTATCAAATTAAAAGAGTTCAAAAAGCCACTTTATTTTTATTATTGAGGTGAAATAAAAAAGAAATTATTTTAGTTGCCCTGAAAGTGCCTATAAAAGGAGTTTTTGTGAAGTGAGGGCATTCTTGGCATTTGTTTTTTTATTGAAACCACAGTTGTGAAGTTGAGCAGATTTCTGCCACCCTAGGACAAAAACCCTTAGACGAAGATTGGTTTCAAGAGTGAAAGATCTTCCCTAGCCAATATGGATGGATTCACACAAGATTCACATAGGAGTTGAATGTTCTAGTTTGAAGATTCATGTTAAAGCAAAGTAATATCTTCCTAAATTTGCATTTGTGCCAAAGTACAGATATTTTTCCATATTTGTGTAAGATTAAGGGGAATCCGGCAAAGTAGAAATTTATTGGAATTTGCAGGGCAAATAATAAGTTTGTGGAGTTTGTGTTGTAGAGTAAGATTTCTAGTTATACTTGCTAGCCGCCCTTATTTTGCATATCATGCTTTTGTATTTGTATGTTAAGAGTGGTGTGGAGTTTCACTACTTGAAGATCTTGAGTATAGTCTTCAAATTTTTCACTGACTACTTCCCTTCTTGCTAGCCATCCAAGGGAAGAGGGACGTGGGTAATATTTGGATGAAGTGTTCCATTCTTTGTGACGATTGTGGTCACAAATTGCTCACTATTGTTGTCACGAATTGCTACGAATTGCTAGCCTTTAAATGCACATGGTAATACCTTTGTTTGTAAGGTGGATCGAGTCAGTTTTGAAGAAATAATGTAGTATCTGCTGAATAAACTTGTATTCATAATTTAAGGTGGTATGTTGCTCTAAGAAGAGTGAGGTGCAGCCTTAGTGAGGGAACTTTGGACCCCCATTTACAGTTAACAGCAACAATAATAAATTTTCTTTAACTTGATGAGACATCAGGGCTGCATGGAAGGATTTTTATAAGAGAAACACACCTGCAATAATATTATCTATTGGAAACCAAGGTAGAAAAGCTACAATAATAACTTATACAAAATGATGCAAATATGAAATTATGTATCAAAGATTGTCCACTTAGATGATTAAGGTGATTGCGCATTCAACATAAAAGCATAAAATCAGCAATACCATAGATGAAACCAGATTTACTTGGAGAAACTCTTTTGGGAAAAAACTCCACAAGAAAAAGAGGACAAGTATATTATTAATCTTCAAGGAAAGATGTACAACAATACACTTCACTACAATTCTCTAAGTAATCCGGCAGCACCCTGTTACCTACAACTGAACATATGAAACCATTGTGGTATCCCAAAACAAGAGGTAGAAACCACTTGCAAAAACCCATGCCATTCTTAGTGGACAGCCCCATAAAACATAATAAAATGTAATAAAATGTAATAAAATATCACATGGCATTGACATGGGTGCCTAACCCACAGCCAATCAGATTTGGTCAAACCCAAGTGCTCCATAACTCTCCGACAGCTCCGATGGCTACAAAATATAACATGCACACTTGGGCACCCAACTTTGGAAGATGTGCAAATGACAATTGTCAACATGCATTGACATGCACATAGACATGTACCCTACTCCCAAAATGGATGCCATAAAAGAATATTCCTCCTATATGCCTTGTAACCACCACCAGCATGTGTCAACCTCTATGGAATGCAATTACAATAAATATTAAATATTTTAACTCTCATGTCCCCTAAAACACTTTCCAAGGAACATGGAGACACATGAAAATGACTCAAGAATGCAACGTTAATGTCCTATCCTAACATTGTCAGCACTCAAGAGTAATCAGTTTGAAATTTGGAGATAGTTTGGGTCTATTTGACATCAAATAATAAGGATGTTGCTTTGGAGGACTGTCTACAGTGGTGAACAGCCCTGGTATAGTAAGTTGAATAAATATTAAATCCATTCTTTGTGATTGCTGTTAAAGACTTATTCAGTTTGTATTTCCCTGCCAAAACTTGAGGTTAGAAATTAAATGCATTTCTGTTATGTATTAATTCATTGCAGCAGATTAAGACTCTGTTATATGTTGAAATCTGAGTGTATTATAATCTGGAATAATCTTAATTGAAGAGCAATATCAGCTACTATTTCAGTATTCTGTTGCTAAGTCACAAGGCTCGAATGCAACAATAAAATTTGGATGAAATTTGGCAAGAGTGAAAATTTCAGAAAAAAAATCCGGCATTAAAATTGCCTTATATAGTTTTTATTTTTTTTAAATATAAGTAATATATCCACAAAATTATCAAAATAGTTTAACATTGCTAAATAGATTTGAAGTCACCATAAAAAGATTGACACATTTATAAAATATATACCATAAACAGACTGTGTGATTAGACTGATCCACGAGCAGTGATTTATAACAAAAATAGATTGGAAACCCTAAAAATTGTTTTCGAAAACCTTAAATAACACTTTTCCACAATATATTTTGATGGAAAAACACATGCTTTATTATATACGATTTTTTTGCTGAATTTTAATGAAGTATGAATTACTTCCTTGCAAATCTGTCAAATATTGTTGAAATACACTCCAAATACAGTTTCCTGCCAACTGTTTGACGAAATGTTTGTGAGTGAAAATTCAGAAAATTGCAAGTGTGTTTAAAATTTATTGGTAGGGATATTACATTTTTCAAGCAAACTTATCAGTTTTATGTAACAATCAACTTTTTGCATAAGTTTGCCTCCATTGAAATATTTAGAATTACTAAGACACGAGTAATTTGTTGTCATCGCAAGCACCTGATCTTCAAGTAAATTAATTTTACTTAGTCCTTTTTTTATTTTCCCAGTCCACCAGATGTTCTTTTTTTTTAGATTAAATAGTTAGGGGAATCTAGAGGGGCCTCCACAAAGGAAATAAGAACAATACAATAAACTATGGCTGAGAAGACAAAACATAAGTACGGAAATAATAAGAAAATCTAAAAATAGTCCACCAGATGTTATCAAATGAAAGTTATAAGTCGTTCCAGCAACCTTAAGGGGGGGATATGATTTCTTACCTTTCATTTACTTATAGTTTCAAAGGTTCCCACAACTTGACTTTTGGTGAGATATCTCAATCAAAACGATTGAAGGCTTGCTGAGTCTAGATTTGCAAGAAAACCATAGAACTGCAGTGATTAGACATATGTTTGTAACCACTATTCTTATCACCAAGATATCTATGTTTGTGATACTCTTTTCCCTTTTATCTTTAATATCACCATTTTAACATCGACAACACTTATATAATGAGCATGGGATGTATAATGACTTCATAGTAGACTGGAAAAGATTCTTGTACATAGGAATCCTTCATCAATCTAGGTCAAGAATGGTTTGGTGAAATGTCCATCTGTCAGTCCTCATTTACTAAATTTAAAATTGTAAGCACTCAAATCTTGGTTCCTTGGGATAAAAGTAAGCCCTAGTTTGATGGATTTGGAATTGCAGTCATTCAAATTTTGCTGAAATGTTAATATTTTGATAGCGATTGTGATGTCCATGTTCCTTTGTGTTACTCCCCAACATCTGGTATGTCAAATCTCATGTGCCAGCCAAACCACTTCTTCCTTTCTAACAAACTATGATATTCATTTGAAATAATGATAACTGTTCAAAAACCCTAAAATAATTGTTTTGTTGTCAAGGTTCAAACAGATTACTAGGTTCGTGGGCTGCAGTATGGTGGGGCTCTGTCATAAGTTTGACACAATAAACTCTCTAATGGTAGAAAATATGTAACTACTCTAAGCAGAAGGGTTGCAACATCATTCACCCTATGCAGTTGCCAAAAAAAAGGTGCAGCCTTCAAGATAGGGCACTTGATGCTTGTAACCAAAAGTAGGCTGCGGCTTGGATCAAAATGAACAACTGGAGACTTGGAAGGATATGTAATATGAAAAGATTTTTGTACCTTAACAAATATACATATAGTATTACACACGCATATACATAGGCTATAGCAGAAAAAATCGAGACTCCTACACAGATTTTGTATATTGAGAACAATATCCTCCTGTTTGGTATATGCCTATGTCTGCAAATTGGCTTGAGTCACTCCAGATCCTACCATTTGGCAAAACAAAAGCCTGCTGAAGCCTGAAATAGAGAGCACGGAACAAGCAGAAAAGGTCGAGGAATTTTAAAATAATCATTTCAACAACAAATATAATTATAGTATAATACTATTATTAGCCCACAAGTTATTAGCTAGTCATGATCTGACGTTGTATTTGTCTTGAATATGGTTTCCTACTAACATCATAAAAGTTAAAAGTTAAAACCCCTATCTCAGATCCCTCGTTGCTAAAAATCTACTCTTAGTTTTTCTAGAAGATTATCCATGCATCGACTCCAAACGTTCAAACCATTATAGCTCTTCTTCTCATGAAATATTATGCAATTTAAGATCCCAGTCGAAGTTGAGCAAAGATCGCAGGCTATCATAAACTAAATAATGACAATATTACCACTAGCTGCATATTTGTACAAAAATCCTGCAAGGTTAGTAGGTGTCACAAAGTTTATGCAAGCATTAGCTTTAAACCATGGTAACCTTCAAATGAAATACTATGATGACATGCAATTCTAGTTGGCTCTTAAGCAATGCAGATGCCAAGAAACTGTGGTAATTTACACTTAAGAATACCAATGTGACCACCACTGTCTGCTCATGTCTACAAGAATCGTGGAGAGAGAATTGGTGGGAAGGAACGTTGCCGAGAAATTCATTGAAATCCGTGGCAGCAACAACAATGATAATAAATTTCACCCCCAACTCAAATCCCTCCACCAAAATAAGATTGGCCATTAATCTAGCATACATGTGAGGTTGCAGTGTTACGATTATGAGGTAAATTAAAATTCAACCCATGTTTAGAACCTCAAGAATATAGTCCAAGCTCAACCTGCACTGCAATAAAGGGAGCCTATAACCTTACCCATAATTTACTAATTAAAAAATAATCTTATCTATAGGTGAACTGTGAATCTGCTACATTCAGAATGAAGGGAGGGGAGCAACCAGAATGATGCCTAATCAGCTGGGACAAAATCTCTTGCTGGATATGCAGACCTGAAATTAATGAGCTTTTTATTAATTTGTTTAAGAGTTGGATTGGTTCCTCCTGCATTAGGTGTTATCTCTGTGGTCACCCAGATCCCCTGGCTTTTGGTAAGCAGGGTGTAACCTCTGGTAAGAACTTCTCGACCGTTGAGTTTTAGACTTGGGCAGGTAATTAGTTAGTGCTTTATACCCTTATCAGGTCAAAATTTTAATCAAGCAAGCAACTACAAACTATGATGAGCTTATAAGGTTCTATGCTACAAGAAACATCCTTGAATAGATGGCTTATGTGAAATAACATTCACCCAAAAGCAGTTCCAAGACAATCTATACTCAGTTTCAGAAAAATAAAAAATAAAAAAACGTCCTAATAAAATTGGGGCCATACAAAACGGCTCAAACTTAAAAACCAATCTCTGGTTTGACTCCATTTGATATACAGCAGAAAGAGAAGAGGAGAAAACAAGAAGAAGGCGAAGAAGAACTTGGAACTGATTAGTGTTCGATCCCTTAGCCTTAACAGCTGAAAAGTCCAATCAAGCATACAATTACAGTAAGGGATAGATTTATGGGTTCGTGTTAGTCACTTAAAATGGAAAAATGTGCACCGAAAAAAGCTTAACGGTAAGCTCGAGTAACAGTCAGGAAAATAAAGTCCATAATATAGTTACTTGCCATGTTTGTCTGCAAACAACTCAACTTCAGCAAGCACAAGCATCTCTAATTGTACTCCAATCAATTTGACAGAAAAACAAGAAGAAGAGGGACTTTTGAAAAACAAAGAAGGAGAAACAAAAGGGTATGCTTACTGATCCAGGGGTGAAGGGAGGTATGTATGAATTGTGGTAGTTTCTCATTCTGCCTCTCATGTAAGGATCACAGGACAGGAACAAATTTTTGACTAGAACATCCTGTGTACCCTCTTTCACCTCCAAGGCAATGGTGCTGGACTTGAGCTCCATATCAGATTCCTTCGGTACAGTTTCAACATAATTTTTAAAAAGCACTTGCTTGTTCACAACCTCTTTTCCCATTTGTACTACTGTTTCAGTAAATTCTATCAAACTGCAAACTAAGCCGAGCTTGAATAGAAAGAAGCTCTTCGAGACCTGTCAAACTACAGAATGTTGTTTTTATTCTGTTGGTATGAACGAATCACTACTGCATTCAACAACGCATAGAAAATAAATGTATGCAGATTATAACTGTGATAAATCGGCTTCTACGGTATCGAGATAACAGATCGAAATAAAACAACTGATCAACGGGTAAAACTTATAAAAGACATGAAAAGGAGTTTGTTGACTTAACATTCAAAGAGATGGTAGTAGATGTGATGTACCTTGCAGTGCGGAAAGTAGCTATTTACTCCCCGTGTCTACCATTCCCCGCTATTATGTCCATCCATGAAACCTATAAGTTTTAGAGTTATTTTAGGGAGTAGATTATTGTGGTTTGAAGCTCAAGGACTCCTACACCCAGATTGTAAAGGTAAAATTTTATTTTTTAATTATATAACTGTAAATAATAAAATACAAATTAATTTAGGTAAATATAGAAGTTGGGACTTATAATTACAATAAGTGTAATAATTGAATAAAAAGTAGAAGGGTGTATGTTTATAATTGATGATGGAGAATAATTATTAATGATATTTTAAATTGATTTGCTATCTAAAAAAGTAGTAGTCTTGGTATGTTGATTGTTTTAGAATCAAATCAAGCACAAAAAATCTTAGAGTTTAATTTTAACTGTTGCGAGTTTGATTTTGATTATTGCAAGTTTTATATATGATTCATCGATATAAATTGATAAAATACAAATTGTTGGAACCTATTTGCTCTAATATTTGACTTCTTATAACTTCTAAGAATGGTGGTGTCTTTGGGGAATTTGTAGGGTGCATAGGGTCAAGTTTTCCTAATTCAAACATCTAGTTAGATTGACTTTACAACTTGGAGCAAAGATTGAAGACCACATTCACCAATATATAAATGGCTTATATGCAAATGAGTTTTTCTATCTCTTAGAAAATTGAAGTGTGCTTTGACATTTGTGGTTCTATATGCCAAAGAATAACAATTGTGTGTTATGTTGGCTCATAATGGCTAGTAAAAAGAGGTGGGAATCTTAGCCCTTGATTTGAGTTTGAATTTGTTTTCTTGAATTTCATTTTCATGCTCTAGGATTGATCTCAAGGAACCTAGAAATCAACAGTGGCATGAAAAGTGTTAATATCGAGGCACTAAGAAAATGCTTATAAGTGGGTGCAAGTGTGCCTATAATAAATGAGGGCTAAATGGTGAATGTGTGGGGTTGTGTAAGTGGCAGCAAATAGGTATAGATAGAGATTGGGGCATGAGAAAAACTTAACACTAGAATGTGTCACTTGCTAATAAGTAATTGTATTAAGATGTTCCAAATCAAAATGAGCCCAAAACTAAATGGAAACTAGCATTGTTATGTTAATTTTCCCCCTACTTTGACGTGAATGAATCTAACATAAGCATGTTTTTCAAAGTATATGGTCATTCATAGCCAATATGAAAAACAAATATATAGACACTCATAAAGGATATTATCTTAGAAGAAGGATTAAATCGTTATCCTAAGTGATCCATTGGCACTTGTAAAATAGAGCTTCTATCACATGATTGAAGTAGGCAAAAAAATGTAATTTAATTTAACTATCTACGAAAATAAAGAGAAGAGAGGTGAGAGAACAGTTAGAAAATTATACATGTATAGAAAGTGAAATGATAATATTCGATGTAATGCAATAATGCAATATGGTCAAGTAATCAATCTCCATGTGATGTGGTCGTGTGATTCTACATGATCTAATAATAAGTCTCCTCATAATGTCGTAGAAATATTCATATGATGTTGACATGTCATACAATAAAAGTTATATGTAATGTTCTAGAAATAGTTGTCCATGTGATATGTTATAAATCTTTGTGTGATGCAAGCATGAAGTGGGAGATGAAATTTCAAAGTTGTGTCACACTTTAGGACAATAAGACATTTGAAAGGCCAAAACATTTATGGACCAATTTTTTGTGGTACCTACATGGAGGCAAAAAAATTGATTGAAAGTGATTTGATTGAAATACTTTCAACTAGAAAGTTTCAACCATACATAGAGGTAGGTTTTCAAAGAGATACTAAGAAGTGGTTCTAACTAGAATGGTTTCACCTAAAACTATGTGGCACCAATTTTCTTATATTTTTTAATTCTTTTGGATGTTTATATTTATTTTCTTATACATATATGTGCATATACATTTACATGCATACCTATATGTGTATATGCATATACATGTACATATATGTACATATATACTTATATATGCATATGTGTATATTTATACACATATATGTAATTTAAGAAAGTATATATGTATGTACAGGGTATGTGCACCAAGTTGTGACACAAAAATGGCTCTTAAGATGCCACTTTTTTTCTAAAATCAGCAAATTCTAATGTTCATGAGAAAATAAAGATAGTACCACTCAAAATTTGAAGATGCAACAAAAACAAGAGTTGTAGTGCTCTGAATCTACTTTCTAAGCTACTATTTTTTTTTAAATAATGAAAATTAAGGGTTTGAAAAAGGGGGGCCACCAAAAGTGGTTCTATTTTTATTAAAAAATAGCATAGCGTATGTTGTGGCCTCCCTAAAAAGTTAACTTTTTTAGAATTTTAAAAATCACTATGGTGAGTTTAATTAGCTAACACCATGTAGTTTGTCCTAGTTTTTTCGGCTAATTTTCTAATAAATATAAATATTTTACTAATTTTTGAAGTGGACACATCTTGAAAAGTTGAAATTTGAGCATGCCCCCCCCTAAAATTTTTGAAAACTAACCAAAAATCATTTTTTCATTACATGTAGAATGGAGAGTCTAGTTTATAAAAATGTAATTTGTTTCAAAATTCAATGAATGAGTAAAATCTATACTAAAACTAGCACATGTTGGTTATTGACAAAAACGAAGGCACTAACAAGAGAAGTTATAGATGAAAACCTTAACATAATCAAAACGTTAAAAAAATTATATGGTTATATAGGTAAGAGAGAGCCTAACGTCATCACATTTTTTTATAAACTTGCATTGGAAGACATACAAACCTGATGGATAGCATTGCTAGAAATGTGTTCAAAATTTTGTTACACTTTCACAAAATCATGTCCTTGGCATGAAATGGTCAGCCCAAGGCAAAATCCAACCCTTTGGGTTGATATTTCCCAAAGCAATCAATTCGGCATGGGCTAAATTTGGCACTCACCAAATTGATTGCATTGGTTAATGCTAAATCCAACTTTGATTTCTCTTTGTCTCTCTCTCCCCCACTTTGATAAGTCTTAGAGTTTATGATTGATGATCAATGATGGATAGTCAAGGTTTTACCTTTCACTCCCTCTCTATCTCCTTCCCTCTTAACCAATACTTACCCTCTTCTCTCTCAACCCTCTCTAAGTCTCTACCTTGCCTTCCCTCCTTAACCCCATCTCCATCCTTGCCTCCCTGCATCTCTCTTCTTCTCTCTCCCTTTATTATTGTTTCTCACCCATCCCTTCCAATCCTCCACCCTCTCCATCTCATGTCTCCCTCCTTGCCTCATTCCACCTTTCTCCCTCTATCTCTTCTCATTCTTCTTTCTCTCTGTCTCATGTCCTCCATGTCCCTCCATCCATTCCATTCTCTTCCTCTCCATCTCCACTCTGTCATCCCTCTTATCCCTCTTTCTCTCTTCTTCTCTTTCCTCCATTATTTCCATCTCTCTTTCTCTCTCACCCTCTCCTCCCTCTCTCTCTATCTCCCTCCTCCAGGTCTCTCCCTCCTTTCCTCTTTACCTCTCTCCTCCCTCTATCTCTCTCACCTTTATCTCTCCCCTATGTCTCTCACCCCTCTCTCCCTAAGTTGTAGGTATCTCACCTCTACATCTCTCTAGGATCTCCAGTTATTTCCCTCCTCTTTACCCCCCTTTCCCTCTTTGTGAACTTCTCTCTCCCCTCACCTCTCTACCTCTCCCCTCTTTGAGTATCTAAGTCACTCCTTGTGAGCCTCTCTATCCCTCCTTAGCCATCTCTTTCTCTTTGTTCTTCTCTATCCCTACGCCTCTCACGCCCTCCATGTCTACCTCTCTCTCCATCCCTTCTTACTCCTCTACCAATACTTCCCTTTATCTCTCCCTTGTGGCTTAAGTCACTCCAGATCCCACCATTTGGCAAAACAAAAGCTTGTTGAAGCCTAAAATAGAGAGTAGGGAACAAGCAAAAAAGGTCGAGGAATTTTAAAATAATTATTTCAACAATAAATATAATTATAGTATAATACTATTATTCACCCACAAGTAATTAGCTAGTCATGATTTGACGTTGTGTTTGTCTTGAATATTGTTTCCTAGTAACATCATAAAAGTTAAAACCCCTATCTCACCTCCCTCGTTGCTAAAAATCTACTCTTTAGTTTTTCTAGAAGATTATCCATGCATTGGCTCCAAACGTTCAAACCGTTATAGCTCTTCTTCTCATGAAGTATTATGCAATCTAAGATCCCAGTTGAAGTTGAGAAAAGATCGCAGGCTATCATAAACTAAATAATGCCAATATGACCACTAGTTGCATATTTGTACAAAAATCCTGCCAGCCGAGTAGGTGTCAAAAAGTTTATGCAAGCATTAGCTTTAAACCAGGGTAATCTTCAAATGAAATACTATGATGGCATGCAATTCTAGTTGGCTCTTAAGCAATGCAGATGCCAAGAAACTGTGGTAATTTACACTAAAGAATACCAATGTGACCACCACTGTATGCTCATGTATACAAGAATCCTGGAGAGAGAATTGGTGGGAAGGAACGTTGGGGAGAAATTCATTGAAATCCGCTGCAGCAACAACAGCGACAACAATGATAATAAATTTCACCCCCAACTCAAATCCCTCCGCTGCAGTAAGATTGGCCATTAATCTAGCATAGATGTGAAGTTGCAGTGTTATGATTATGAGGTAAATTAAAACTCAACCCATGTTTACAATCTAAGAATAAAGTCCAAGCTCAACCTGCACTGCAATAAAGGGAGCCTATAACCTTACCCATAATTTAGTAATTAAAATAATCATATTTCTTATCTATAGGTGAACTGTGAATCTGCTACGCTCAGAATGAAGGGAGGGGAGCAACCAGAATGACGCCTAATCAGCTGGGCCAAAATCTCTTGCTGGATATGCAGAGCTGAAATCAATGAGCTTTTTATTAATTTGTTTAAGACTTGGATTGGTACCTCCTGCGTTAGGTGTTATCTCTGTGGTCACCCAGATCCCCTGGCTTTTGGTAAGCAGGGTATAACCTCTGCTAAGAACTTCTCCACCGTTGAGTTTTAGACTTGGGCAGGTAATTAGATTGTGATTTATACTTTGAGCCTTATCAGGTCAAAATTTTAATCAAGCAAGCAACTACAAACTGTGATGAACTTATAAGGTTCTGTGCTGCAAGAAACATCCTTGAATAGATGACTTATGTAAAATAATTCCAAGATAATCTATACTTAATTTCAGAAAGGAAAAAAAAAAAAACGTCCTAATAAAATTGGAGCCATACAAAACAGCTCAAACTAAGAAACCAATCTCTGGTTTGACTCCATTTGATATATAGCAGAAAGAGAAGAGGAGAAAACAAGAAGGAGATGAAGAACTTGGAACTGATTAGTGTTCGATCCCTTAGCCTTAACAGCTGAAAAGTCCAATCAAGCAAACAATTACTGTAAGGGATAGATTTATGGGTTCATGTTAGTCACTTAAAATGAAAAAATGTGCACCGAAAAAAGCTTAACGGTAAGCTCGAGTAACAGTCGGGAAAATAAAGCCCATAATATAGTTACTTGCCGTGTCTGTCAGCAAACAACTCAACTTCAGCAAGCACGAGCATATCTAATTGTACTCCAATCAATTTGACAGAAAAACAAGAAGGGGGACTTTTAAAAAACAAAGAAGGAGAAGCAAAAGGGTATGCTTACTGATCCAGGGGTGAAGGGAGGTATGTATGAATTGTGGTAGTTTCTCATTCTGCTTCTCAGGTAAGGATCACAGGACAAGAACAAGTTTTTGACTAGAACATCCTGTGTACCCTCTTTCACCTCCAAGGCAATGGTGCTGGACTTGAGCTCCATATCAGATTCATTCGGTACAGTTTCAATATAATTTTTAAAAAGCACTTGCTTGTTCACAACCTCTTTTCCCATTTGAACTACTGTTTCAGTAAATCTTGTCAAACTGCAAACTAAGCCGAGCTTGAATAGAAAGAAGCTCTTCGAGATTTGTCAAACTACAGAGTGTTTTTCTTCTGTCGGTTTGAACGAATCACTACTGCATTCAACGACGCATAGAAAATAAATTATGCAGATTATAACTGTGATAAATCGGCTTCTACGGTATTGAGATAACAGTTTGAAATTAAACAACTGATCGACGGTTAAAATTTATAAAAGACATCAAAATGAACAATTCACAAGTGTGATTCGAAACTTTGATGCAAAAAAACAATGCACAGTTGAATCCAAAAAAATCTCTCAATATCAAAAGGAGTTTGTTGACTTAATATTCAAAGAGATGGTAGAAGATGCACCTTTCAGGCAGAGTAGGTATAGGTTTAGGGTAAGGTCTCGTGGAGGGGGCTTTCTTAAAAATCTGAGAGTATGCTGTTTATCTTTTTTAGGACTATTTTAAAGTTCTTGGTACTATGAATTTAATCTTATAATTCTACTTAAAATTTTAAGCTCCAAAATTTATGGAATGAAATGTAGTGCTTTGATAAAAAATAATAAATAAATGAAAATTATCTCATTTTTATTTTCTAATAAGAATTTAAAATTTTAGATGAGAGACAAGTGGCATAAAAAACTCCTAAGTTGTAGGGGCAATTTCTAACCCACCCCAATTTCATTAGCAAAAATATTCATTCCTATACTGTAGGGGCTCCTATTTTTCTAGAAAAGATTCCAATTAATCTCGTAGCACAATTTTTTTTTCCCATTGGACCTACTGCTCCATGGAAATAGAAACCCAAGCCCCCCATGGGACCATGCAGTTACTCCCATGTCTACCATTCCCCAGTATTATGTCCATCCATGAAACTTAGAGTTTTAAAGTTATTTTAGGGAATAGCTTATTGTGGTTTGAAGCTCAAGGGTAACTACAACCATTTTGTAAGGGTAAAAATTTATTTGTAATTATATAAGTGTAAATAATAAGACAAATTAATTTAGAGAAATATAGAAGTCATGATTTATAATTAAAATAAGTGCAATAATTGAATAAAAAATAAAAAGGCGTATGTTTAGAATTGATGATGGAGTATGACTATTAATGACACTTTAAATTGATTTACTACCTTCAAAAAAGTAATAGTCTTGGTATGTTGATTGTTCTATCTATCAAATCAAGCACAAAAAATCTTATAGTTTATTTTTAAGTGTTGCAAGTTCGACTTTGATTATTGCAAGTTTTATCTATGATTCATAGATATAAACTGACAAAATACAAATTGTTGGAACCTATTTGCTCTAATATTTGATTTTTTATAATCTTGTAAGAATGGTGGTGTCTATAAATACCTTTGGGGAATTTGTAGGGTGGCTAGGGTCAAGTTTTCCTAATTCAAATATCTGGTTAGATTGGCTTTACAACTTGGAGCAAAGATTTGAAGACCACGCTCACCAATATATAAATGACCTATATGCAAATGAGTTTTCCTATCTCTTACAAAATTGAAGTGTGTTTTGTCTTTGTGATTCTATATATGCCAAAGCATAACAACTATGTGTTATGTTAGCTCATAATGGCTAGTAGAAAGAGGTGGGAATCTTAGCCCTTGATTTGATTTTGAATTTGTTTTCTTAAATTTCATTTCCACGCTCTAGGATTGATCTCAAGGAACCTAGAAATCAACAATGGCATGAAAGTGTTAATATTGAGGCACTGAGAAAATTCTTATAAGTGGGTGCAAGTGTGCCTACAATAAATGAGGGGTAAATGGTGAATGTGTGGGGTTGTGTAAGTGGCAACAAATAGGGATAGATAGATATTGGTGCATGAGCAAAACTTAGCCCTAGAATGTGTCACTTGTTAATAAGTAATCGTATTAAGATGTTCCAAATCAAAATGAGCCCAAAACTAAATGGAAACTAGCATGAGTGTGTTAATTTTCCCCCAATTTGAGGTGTATGAATGTAAGATAAGCATGTTTTTCAAAGTATATGGTCACTCATAAAGGATATTATCTTAGAAGAAGGATAAAATCATTATCCTAAGTGCTCCATAGGCACTTGCAAAATAGAGCTTCTATCACATGATTGAAGTAGGAAAAAAATGTAATTTAATTTAACTATCTATGAAAATAAAGAGAAGAGAGCTGGGAGAAGGATTAAAAAATTATACATGTATAGAAAGTGAAATGATAATATTATATGTAATGCAACAATGCAATATGTGAAGTAATTGATCTCCATGTGACGTGGTAGTGTGATTCTACATAATCTAATAATAAGTCTTCTCATAATGTGGTAGAAATATTCATGTGATGTTGACATGCCATACAATAAAAGTTATATGTAATATTCTAGAAATAAGTGTCCATGTGATATGTTATAAATCTTTGTGTGATGCAAGCATGAAGTGCGAGGTGAAATTTCAAAGTTGTGTCACACTTTAGGACAATTAAGACATTTGAAAGGCCAAAACATTTTTGACCAAATTTTTTATTGAAATACTTTCAACTATAAAGTTTCAACCATACATAGAGGTAGGTTTTCAAAGAGATACTAAGAAATGGTTCTAACTAGAATGGTTTCACTTGAAACTATGCAGCACCAATTTTCTTATACTTTTTAAATCTTTTAAAACTTCAATTTTTTTGCTTTATTTTCTTATATTACATATATGTGTATATACATATGCATACATACCTATATGTGTGTATGCATATACATATGTATATATGTACATATATATTTATATATGTATATGTGTATATGTGTATATGTGTATATTTATACGCATATATGTAATTTAAGAAAGTTTATATGTATGTACAGGGTATGTGCACCAAGTTGTGACACAAAAATGGCTCTTAAGATGACACTTTTTTTCCTGAAATCAGCAAAGTTTGATGTTCACGAGAAACTAAATATAGTTACACTCAATATTTGAAGATGCAACAAGAACAAGAGTTGTAGTGCTCTAAATCTACTTTCTAACTACTATTTTTTTTCAAATAATGAATATTAAGGGTTTGAAAAAGGGAGGCCACCAAAATTGGTTCTATTTTTATCAAAAACAACTTGAAAGTGGACAACCTAACCACTTAAATTGAGGAAGCAAGGCTAGGCAAAATGACAACTCTTTTGATCAAGATCCTAACTGAATAGTTTTATTGGTCTCATATTAAAATGTTTCATTTAATTTCATTTGATATTTCAAATTTTAGGGTGATCCCACAATAGTGGTTTACAATTTTTGGCCAAACTAGACATTGAAATTATTTTTTTAACTAAATCTTCACATTCGGGCACCTATAACAGTTAAACCGTGAGGAATTTGAAGATGATGCAAACTAGAGTCTCGTCATATTTTGTCTGTATATTCTAAAAATAATTTTTTCAATTTTTTTTGGAATCAGATTGCACTTATTTTTCCATCTACCACAAAAACTGGTTTTTTTCAAAAAACAACATTTTTAAAAAGTAATGCACACCGTATAACACATAACTTTTTTTCCATGAAGGATAAAATTCTAATTCTTTCGAATTTAGATTTTTAACTCTAATATCTAGTACTTCCACTTGGTTAGATAGTTTTATTGAATATTTTTTCTTTAATCAAGTTTTGAAGTCAAACCAATTACAATTCAGACATAGCGCGACCGTATAACACATAACTTTTTTTGTATATATCAAAATTCATTTTTTTGTTGGATCAAGGACTTAATATCTGATACACTCATATTTTTCAAAAAAAAAATGATAATCTGCTATTTTTCCACATGTGCATAACAGAGACCTTCATTTTTGATGAAAAACCTATGTTTAATAAAACTAAAAAAACAAATACATAATAAAACCAAAACATATTAAAATTGTATTCAGTGGATAGCTCATTCTAAGGACTACGTGATTCTAGTTGGGTTTGTGAAGACTCCTCCATTTTCATCCTCAACCCAAACTTCAAAGTGTAAAAATTTAGGTTTTCAAAGTGCCTGAGGGGGAGAATGAGGGCAAAGGGGGGTTCACTTGAACCTGAGTTCAGTGGAACCCAGGTTCGGCCGAACCCCCTTCCCAAAAGGGGTTTTGAATTTTTTTTGTTTGTGCATGCATTAATTTGGTTTGCTCGAACCCTGGTTTGACCATACATTTTTTTGGCTCGTTCGAACCCCCAACATCAATTTTTTTTCCATGGGTTCATTTTTTGTGAGTTTTCCTTCCTCCATCAAATTGTAAACCACTATTGTGGCTTCACCCTTTATCATTTGGCAATAGATATTAATTAAGATAATTCCAAATGATACCTTAAATTAAGCCACACTTCTATTAATAAATGCATTCTCATAAAGATAATGAAAACAAAATTTTATTCTAAACAAAAGTAATTTTCATGTAAATAGATGTGAAAAATAGTATTGTAAGATATTTCAAATTAAAAAAAAAAAAAAAAAAACTAGCACTTGCATTGGAAGGAGGTGCAATGATTACGCCGATTGTTTTTTATATTTGTGTATGTCAAATTAAAATACCTTTTTTTGAGTTATTTGTTGCTTGAAGCATATCAAAACTTTTTGTTAGTTCTTAAAATTTAAGATTTAAGCACAACTACATGTTAGATTTAAGCATACAGTCATAAGAATTTCCTATACACAATCAAAGTGGACTACGCTACTCCTAAAGAGTAGTCATCAGAGCATTCCAATGAAAGAGCAACAAAAGACAGTCATATGGAATAGATTTTAGAGGTATAAGACCCTTGTCCAAAATATTTATAAACAAACAGTGATAAAGAGCAACCATCAAGGCAGGACCCAAAGAAAGAGCAACAAAAGATAGTCTAATGGAATTTAAGTTTTAGGGTATAAAAGCCTTGTCCAAAAGATTTATAATCAAACAATGATAAGGAAAAGATAGAGCACCATGTAAAGATGATAATCTATGCCATTATGTTTTGTGAAGGCAAGAGGCTATGATAGTTAGATCAGATTATAAATGCTTCTAATAACTCAAACCCTAGCTCGTGAGATAGGGTAGTTAATTTGAGGCAAGGAAACAAATAGGAAATGATAAATTAAATGAAAAACATGATGCAAATAGAATCTCTCGCTACAGGATCACCCATAATGCTTTGGGTTCAAAATGTGGACTTTATTTTTTGCAATGCTATATAGCTACATGGTGTCATTTTGTTGGAGTTCTTGACAGGTAAAGAACCTACAGGTACATACTTCAAAGAAGTAGAAGGTGGAAATCTTTTTGTATGGGTGTCACATATGACCAAGATGGATCTTGTAGAAGAGACCCTAGATGGACCTTCATTTCTAATAGATCTTGGCAGTCTCAAATGACACAAGTGTTGCACATAGCAGGATTGTGCACATCTAAAGATCCAAGGAAGCACCCATTCATGTTTGAAGTTGTCAAGCTTTTGAAGGAAATTGAGCAACTTGATCAAAGATTTAGCATGGATGGAGGTGTCACTTCTTAATTCCTATCATAATTACCATCCTTTCAGAGTTAGCAATTCTAAAGTAGAAATGGAAGGAGGACTATGCTCTAGCTCCATTTACTGAGGTTGCCTTTAAGTGCACAATACGATAGAAAAATGGATTCCCAACTCTGAGGAGAGTAGCCAATGGTGACATCAACCATTTGATTGATCAATTTGAAGCATAGTCTCAATAATTGCTTGAATTTTTCAACCCTTTACTGGTTAAACTCCAAGCATTGAGGAAAGCGGACAATTTTACCATCAACCACTTAAATTGATCAACTTGAAACATTGTTTCATCAATTGCTTAAATTTGTCAACCCTTTACTAGTTTAATTTCAAGATAAGTCATATGATAACCTTCCATTATTTGTATAAGAAATGGTAAGGGTATGTGCAGGATCATCATGGAAAAAACAGGCCCTTAAGTGGCGATGAAATTCAAAAAAATTAGAGTTAGGCAACTTGACATAAAAATTTGAATAAGTTATCTATATTATTTCAAAAATATGTAAGAATAGAATCTATAGCAAATTGAATGTAGTTTCTAAACTACTAGGTTTATTTATAAAAAAAATTTATTTGGTGAAAACTTGAAATTTCAATGCAATAGAACTTAAATTTCAGGGAAAAAATAAGTAGGTGTTTGTTTGACCACCCTAACCACAATAAAATGATAATATTTTTTATAAGATTTTAGATATAAGTAGAAGACTCATGTCCCGATGTGATGCATATTTTTTTTGTAATTTTTTCCTAGGTAAATAATTAATTATGAATTTTTTATTACAAATTTTAAAAAATATAAAAAACTCATATGTCTAACCACCTTAACTTGGTCAAAACTTCATGAAATTCAATTTTTTTAAAATAGAATGTGACACATGTTTCGGATTCAAAAAATGTGATACTATTTGAAAGTTATAGATGTTTTTCAATCAACCTATCAATCAAAAATTTAGTCGTAATTTAAATAGAAAATGAATAATAATTATTTATTAAATTCAAATTAAGGCATTATTTATATTGATGGAAAGTTGAGAATCTCCTTTAAAAACCCTTTTCGTTTCATCAATTTTGGATTTTAAAAAAAGTCGTCAACCACATACCTACACATACCCATCATATCACCACTTTTTGGCCCATCATGATCCTACACATACCTGTAAAGAGATACATAGGACTATAAGAGGATTTCTAATATCACATAACATTATCTTTTAAGCTTTGCATCCCAAATAGAGGAAAATGCGAGCTAAACCATGTGAAACAATTTGTGACCCTTGTATTTACTTATGTGCAACTCTAATGAACAATGCCATCAAGATTATAGACTATGCATGAGATGGAAGAGAAGCAATCACGACACCAATCTTTTCTGATAACACATATTCACGAAATGCTAGAAGACCTATCAGATTTTAGATTATGCCCTTATATGGACAAAGATATAAAATTCTTCAATTGATTTTTCTGATGCAAAATTCAATCTATATGCACTTCCATTTGGTGGCGATAATCCCAATATCTAGACAAATTTTGACTTGATTTCTACAAGTGTTCAAATGGATGTGTTGATAAGACTGGAAGCAAACACATTATGTGGGATCAAAAGGATTGTGTATTTGTTCCCCCAAATCGTTCATACAGGAAACCAAAGAAGAAAATAGATAGCTGAATGAAGCCTCTAAAGCATTTTCAAGATATTTAAAGATAATAAACTTCTCAATAGGAAAGGACAATGGAGATGTACAAAATGAGTTATGCCTTTAACCATCAATTTGAATCTACTGCAAAGTCATCCTTAAGCATTAACTACTAATGTTTCAATGTACATAGCCAACTCCTGATGGAGAATTGCTTATGTGACTTGTCTTTGCATATATCATACAATTTATAATCTAATCAATTAATCATAACAATAAAAACTTTGGTGAATTTATAATCTAATCAATTAATCATAACAAATTCTCAACATACAAAGCTCTACAAATATATTTGAGGGCTCTTGAAACCCTTTGTCTGATTTACTATTAGGAATAAATGAAGCAAATTGCATTAACCTATTTGATGCTTACAGTGCCACAATCAAACTCCATAGAGAGAATTGTTACATTCGATAATGGATGAGGTTTAAATCAAAGGACCATGACTCTAACCCGTACCCAAATTTGTCAAAGATAAACCACAAAGTATGAGACGTGGCCCATAAGCTGTCCAAAGGTATACCAAAAAAATTTAGATAAAATTAGAAAAATAAATAGATAAATAGTGATGGTTGTTGCAGGGAAACAAAAAGTAGCTCAAGGTTCCAGGTCTAAAAGGCTCTAGATGAACTAATATACTATATACCAACAAGTTGCTTAAAAAAATAATAAATATTCATCTTCCCAGCAAAATTTATTAAGAAAAGGAGCATAACAAAACAAAAAACAATAAAAACCTCAACCCTCTGTTAAATCCTAAATTTCTATGCAAAGCTCACATGGAAAACAAAGATCTTTGAGACCCCCATTAAGATATAATAGAATTCTCTTACCAGAAAAAAGGAAAATGTATTTCACCTACAAAAGAAAGTACTCTGCTACAATCCAATATGGAAAAAACATAGAAATATTGGTTCAATGTATAGACGGGTTGAGGAGAATGATATTCTTGTGAGTCTCAATAAAGAAGTTAAGGGAAGGGTGTCACAATGATCCAAGGATTGATATGAACAATAAAAATCTCAAGGATTCATACAATATTTAGTTCAAAATGTTGCACATATATGTTGTTTAAGATTCCAAAAATTAAAAATCAATGAAACTGTGGCAATTGATTTACCTCAAAATTCTGCTCAAATTGTGTTGTGGTGTGAACAATGTTGATGAGGAATAATTGGAAAAACCCTACCATAACAAAATATTGCCAAATGAAATGACTTGAAACCTATATCCTTTCAATTGTTGCTTCAATATATTCACAATAAACAGTAGTAAGTCTAAAAATATGGCAGTTTGAGGGTTAATGGTGTTCAATTTCATGTGGAGTTTTTGTAGGTTTTGTTGTAGCTTTATTACATACCAATGGCAAGAACATAATGGCAATCATGGTCGTGGCGAGTTATTTTGTGATTTGTTGCAGCAACAACTTAATGTTGGTTGTGGTTGTGGAAATATTTTGGGTGCTCAATGAAGTGTTTAATGTGTTTTGTTGAGGATTAGAAACACACAATTTTTAATCAAATTTTCCAAACGACAAAAAAAAATTCTGACAAAAAATATTCTGACGTGAGACAAATTCAGTGGGTTGTGCCCACAATAAATAGCCTATCGACTAATAACATTATATACATACATATATAAGTGAGACTCCCTCAATAATTTTTTTATATTAAATAATACATCATTTCTTAAACAATTTTTATAATAATTATATATTTAAAATTATTTTCAAATATTTAAACATTTCTTATTTTAAAAAAAAAAATTATAACAAAATCATATAATTTTTAATCATCTATTCAAAATCTCTTCATTTATGTAATATAATTTTCTCAAAATTTTAATTATGTTTTACAATAAAAATCCCTCGATACAACTAAGTACTGGACCATCAAATTTAGGCCCCAAATTTCGCAGTTATTGCATAGTGTGGACAATTATGCTCAGGAGTTCTATTTAATTAGGATTCTACGTGAGTATTGGTGATGTGGAATTATCATTTTACACACACTTACCAATCTACTTCATGTATTTTCCATGAGTTACGTACCCGATTTGATTTGTGGGACTCAAAATATCAAACCACAGAATGTTTTAAGCCACGTAGTGGCGAGTACGTGGCTAATCCACGAGTTCCGTACTTGATTGGAATTTTGGAACTCAAAATAACAAACCACAAAATGTTTCAAACAAAAACCATTTTCAATTATTAGTTTTTGTAGTCATAACTTGACATCAAAGCTGTAAAATCGTATCAAATATGCAGTATTTTAATAGCTGCATAGGGCAAATTCATTGTCAGCAATTCATCTATAGAAAATTTACGGTCAGTAATTTAGCGTCATGCAAAATTCACCTTCTGTAATTCACTGCGGATAAAAATATTAATGCAATTAATTTTTGACCCGTGAATTATTGGTGATGAATTTTCCACCAGTGAATTTTCCATCGATAAATTGCTGACAGTGAATTTTCCTAGAATTCGTATCAAATATACAGTGCTTTAACAGCTATAAAAATCATATCAAATCTGCAGTGCTTTAATAGCTATAAAATCATATCAAATATGTAGTTCTTTAAAATCGTATCAAACTTGCAGTTATTAAAAATCATATTAATCTGCTTGGAAATCGAAATGGATGCAGTCTGATACAATATTCTAAGATCTAAATTTCGTTCATTGTGAATAGATTGAAGCAACAACTGTAGGAAGATTGGTTTTGGTTTGCCTCACTTAAAAAAATTTCTTTATGGTAGGGTTTCGTAATATTTTTCCTATAAATTATGTACATTTTTTTTTTTTTTATTTCCATCGCAGATAGCATGTCACAGGGCTGTTAAACATTTCTCACCTCCCACTTGAAAACAAATCATGACTTGTAGTTAATATTTTCATTTGAAAGCTACGAATAACTTGTGTTGAGCTCAAGAATCTGTTAGCTCTAAAACCTCGAGCTCTTTAGATACTTTTCCTTTACTGTTAATAGATTAATGCAACAGTTGTAGGGAGATTTGTTTTCATTTGTCTCATTTTTCAAAAAAGAATCTCAAAGCAATTGCTACTTCTCAATCTATGGCTAGCCCCAAGGATTTTTAGGTATTTGTCATTGCTCTTGTTATTTTACACAAGAATATTTGTACTTATTAGGCTACTAGCCACTTTATGTTGCTTTGCCTATTACCAAGTATTAGGAGTAGGTTGATACTATTTCTCCATAGTTACTATCAACAAAGATTATTTTTCAATTATGGAAAAAATAAGCGAGTGTGTTGGAAATTTGTAAACTTTGTCGTCATTTTAGGTTTTATGGTGATGAGGAAAAAAAAAAATCATCCCGTAAATTCCCCATAGATCTCACTCTGCACATTTTTCTTCAACTGTTTTGAAGTGTGCACGTATCATTTTCAGCTTCAAAGTGGGAATTCCCCATAGATCTCATGCTTTTCTGATTTGACTTTCGCTTATCATCTACAGATTACTGACATCACCAATCCTTTGGCTACTTCCTACTCGTTTTCTGTGCAGGAGTAGCTTGATGATGATGAATTACTTCCCCACAATTATGGAGAAAGCTAACTCTTAGACAAAAAGCACGTATGTATGTGACATGATATCGTACCCCCAATCAACCATTTCACGCGTTAGACAAAATGGCCTTGACCGAAAGGTGGTCGGACAGACTAATCGCACCAACAGAAAGACTTGATGGTTGGGCATTAACTCTGACACCCGTCACCTATCTCGTCGCTAGGAAAAAGTGTTGATGCCAGCGGTTTTTCAAAATGATTTTTTGGAATGGGCAAAAACCTAGAAAAACGTGGCATTCAAAACCATTATTTGCAAATAGCTAAAAGCCCAGACGAGGTCCCATTTTTGCTGCCATTTTCCATAGTGATGTTTTGTAAGTTGTTGGAGCAACGAGAAGGAGTTGCAGGTGTTTAGAGGTTGAAGTAGTGTGGCCACCCTCCATACGAAAAATGCATTTGACAAGTGCAGGAAACTAGCTAGCTGGCAGGTATGTATATCCACTAGAAATATATGCCATTTTTCCATTTTGCCTAGGAACTGTGAAGAAATGAATTACTATTCATTGGGAAGATGGTTTTCATTGATGTGAAAACAAAGAGTTTTCCTTGGGAAATGGGTTTTTCATTTGAAATGCAAAGCTATTTATGTGTTTTTCTGTTGAAGGTTTATTAATTTTTGTTTCCTCTTGTTTGCTGGATTTGAAATTTTGTGCTTGCCAAATGAAATAACTGACAACCCATTGTGAAAATATGAGTGAAATAACTAAATAACGTTTACAGAAACCACAAACCATGTGAAATATATTATGACATTAGAAAACACATGGGTTTTACAATGAAATGATATATTTTGAACACCACATAAAGCCCAGAATGTCACCATTGTTCACATTCTTATTTTGAACATTGTAGGGTTTTCGTTGGGAAAAGGGGTTTTTATTTGAAATGCAAGGCTACTAATGTTTTTTTGTGTCAAGGGTTTTTTAATTTTGGTTTCCTCTCGTATGTTGGTTTTGGAATTTTTCCATTGCTGAATGTAATAAATGACAACCCATTGTGGAAATATGAATGAAATAACTGAATAACATTTATAGAAACTAGAAACCATGCAAAATATATTACGAGGTAGAAAACGCAACATGGGTTCTGCAATGAAATGGTATATTTTGAAAACCACATAAAGACTAGAATGTCAACATTATTCACATTCTTATTCGGAATGGACCAAAAAAAAAAAACCCAAAACATGGCATTCGAAATCATAATTTGAAAAGAGCAAAAAGCCTAGACAAGATCCCATTTTTGCTGTCATTTTCTACACTGTCGTTTTGGAAAACACGTTGTCTCCTAAAACCCTTACTGTTCTAAAACCCTTTAGAAGTAACAACCCAATTGGTTACTCACACCTAACCTCAATTTGGTATGTTTTGTGATTGTCTTGAGAACCTTTTGTGAATTAGATAGTACTAGAATGTAATGAAATTGGAAAACAATAGGTATTATAAAACTTGCAAGGCATAGTGTTGTTATACATTGTTTGCAGTGTTGGAGAACACACTGTCCCATGTCAGTTAGTTTGTTATGAAGAGCTTTGTTTCGTTATGCTGCAAGAATGTAATGAATTCCACTTTCAAATTTTTGAACAACTTTTTGCTACAGTCCAAATGTCATTTCACTTTCTTCATCTGATTGGAACAAAACTCCCTGACAAAAAAGAAGGTTGGATGGACAAATCACACCGATGGAAAGACTTGACAGTCGAACATTAACTTGGACTTGTTTTGGCCTGTGGAAAACATGTCAACATCAACAGGTTTTCAAAATCATATTTCGAAATGACAAAAACCCAAAAAAATGTGGCATTCAAAACCATTATTTGGAAATAGCAAAACGAGGTGCCAAGAATGTAATGAAATTGGGAAATAGTAGGTATTGTGAAACTTGCAAGGCACAGTGTTGTTATACATTGTTTGCAGTGTTGGAAAACACACTGTCCCATGTCAATTAGTTCATTATGAAGAGTTTTGTTTCGTTATGCTCCAAGAATGTAATAAGTCCACTTTCAAATTTTTGAACAACTCTTTACTATAGTCCAAATGTCATTTCGCTTTCTTCATCTAATTGGAACAAATAAAATGCTCACATTATTTGTAGAGTTGAAAAACACACTATCTCCTCTCAATTGCAAAGGGTTTTACAACACTATAGGTATGTGCAAGATCATGGTGGGCCAAAAAGTGGAAATGAGGAAAAAAACACATCTTTCATCGACCCAAAAACACAAAAATATTCTATTGAATTTTTTTAGGCTTGAGTGTCAATACACACCACCAAAGTAAACACCAATCCTAGTTTTACAAATCAGATATCCGATCCAAATCGGATATCCGATTTAACTAATTTGTAAAAGTATAGATATACAAAATCTATGGCTGTTTTAAAATCATTTGATAGTCAACAACCCGCAGGCGCATAGTGAGGAGGTTCTTCGCATAACAGATATATGATTTTGCCAATATCCAATTTGAATAAGTTAATATTTTAGATTTTTATTTGTTTTGATTCAATTTTGAATTAGATTTGGATAATTTCAATTAGTTTTTTGTGGATTTTTTTTAAAAAATAGGGTTTTTGATTGAATTTTTATGAAAAAATTAAGTTTAGAATGGATTTTGATTAAAAAATGAATGTTTTTTGTGGATTTGTTTTCAAAATAGGGTTTTTGATTGAATTTTTATGATAAATTTGAGTTTATAATAGATTTTGATAAAAAAATGAATGTTTTTTGTGGATTTTTTTTCAAAATAAGGTTTTTAATTGAATTTTTATGAAACAATTGAGTTTAGAATGGATTTTGATAAAAAAAATGAATATTTTTTATGGATTTTGATTTAAAAATAGTGTTGCTTATGTATTTGTATTTAAATTAAAGAATTTTATAGAGTTTTGTTAAAAAGTAGGGTTTTTTTTTTAAAAAAACTAGGGTATTTTTATAATATTTTCATTTATATTGTCTAATTTTAATTAGATTAATTATTTTTTAACTTTAATCAGGCATTATGGCTGTTGAGAATGAGAATGCACAAATCCACTAGTTGAGAATCAAAATGCAAAAATGTCAAATGCTCCACCACCTCCGCAACCATAAATTGAAGACTTAATTTGTAAAAAATTGGAGCAATTGAGGGACATTTATGATGTTTATAAGAAAATCCCTCAATTATCCCATATGTCAACCACATTGACAGGAATAATTACAAATGTAGAAACCCTCTCCACCCAACATAATGCCTTTCATTCGTGGCAAGAAACCATGAGGGAATATTATGCATATGGATTGTCTTATGATGATGTGAAAAATCTCCAAATAATAAAAGCCCAAATAGCTTCTTTATTTATTAGCCCCAGCATTGGTTTGCTAGTTAATGTTAACAAACCAAAACTTTCTATAAAATGGTGCACGCATAGGGGCATAGTAGATAACTTTTGGGATTGTTGGTGTATGGTTTTTGATAAACCACCCAACAATAATCTTGATGTACCTTTTTACTTTATTAAAAAATTATACACTAATTTTTTGTTAGGGCATCATGTCAATTATTTTGACATTAAACCCTTCTAGGGTGTTGGTGGAGGTATGCCCCAGAATAGGCCAGGGGTAGTTAGAGTAGTTAGGTGCCCACATGTTCCCCATCCTCCCCTTCCTCCGCCACCTCCAGTACAACATCCAGATGTTACGAAGGATGCATCCACACAAACTATCCAGGCCATTCACTCTTGAGTGGTGTTTTGGTTTCCCATGCTTCTTCAATAGCTTAGCCACATTTTGGTGATGTTGGCAATGGATCTAGTGTTGTGGCATCATCCTCCTTCAGTCCACATATTTGTGTGCCACATATTTGCAATACGTTCTAGCAGATATGCTTTGGTCCTATTGTATAGCCCGCTGAGTATCCATTAGAAACTTATGATTATGACATCAAGGATGTGGAGATTATAGTAGATCACACACAGGGGAGTAGAGAACACCCTACAGAGTCCTCTCCTGCTAGAGAGGTGGACATTGGAATAGTTACACAGGTAAAATTTAAGGTGTAAATTCATAACTTGCATTTTTTTAAAAATGAATATTAATAAGAGATATTGTATCAAGTACTAATATTTATTTACATGGTCTATTTAACAGTTAATGTCTGAGGAGGAGCTCACACGGGTGACTGATAGCACCCTTAGGGCCATTTCATTTGGCCTCTAAACACACACAGTATGTATTTTCGTACTCACTCATTTACATTTTTTATTGTATACTTGCTTGTCATTTGAATTGTCATTAATGAAATTATATATTAACTTATATGTTTATCTTATTCTCTGCTTGTAGAAAACACCTAGTGTGAGCACAGTGCGACACTCTCCAGACTATGGAGGCACAATGTTAGATAAGAGAAAGGTAATTGAACTCAAATTTGATTGAATTAAGATTTATAAGATCTTTTATTAATTATGCATACATTGACATACATTCGTAGTTTCATAAGTACTTGTCATTTTTTATGTACAAGAGGTTGTGAGCTATACATCATTGTTGATAAGTGTCACAACACCTAAAAGAGTAGGTATTCGAACACCTAAAGGAGGAGGTGTTGAAACACCTCAAGGAGGAGGTGTCGAAACACCTCAAGGAGGAGGTGTCAAAAAACTTAAAGGAGATACAGAAAAAGATCAGCCTAAAGAGGTATGTGTTTATTTTATTTTGTGCTTGGTAAATATGTTCTTATTACTGACAATTCTATGCTAACTTGGATAAATTTTATGTTTTTGTTCACATATATAGATTGAAGTTACAAAAGTTGGTTTGGTTAGTTCTTTGAGAGGGGTATATTCTAGGACTCCTGACCCTTCGAAGAGACGTATATTTCAAGTAATCAAGATTTCAATTTTAGAGTTCAATTATAATTCAATGTATATTGATTTTTATGTTAATTATTCGATTTTAAATTATATAGTATAACTAATCTCAATTGTGGTTTGACTTTTTCTTGTGCAGCTACCTTCAGAGCCAATGAGTGCTTCAAAGAGGCTTCATTTTGATGATCCACCAGTAGTTTAGGATGAGATAGACATTTTGGCATACAAATTTTGAATAGATACCGAGATGGCATATGCCACATATTGTAAAACTTTGTTTGAGTTGGCGTTGATGCCATTTTTGTATATGGACATACACTTAATTATTAGATAATTTGATATATAGAAGTTGACAATCAAAATTTAATTTCCTCCTCATGTGCGTGATTAAACTCTTTGAAAATTTAATCAAGTGAGCAATGGTTAAATATCAATGTACAATAGCATAAAAAGAATGGTTAAATATTATGTAGTTTATATTCATATTATTGATTACATTGCATTGCACATCTTTCAAACTCAAAACATTACTTCACATTGCATAAGTAACAACTAGATGCTGATAGATGAAAAAATTTCAATAACATTATAGTTTTTACAAAGTCAACCTAAGCAGTTATGCAATTACTTCACATTACATAACTAATAACTAGGAGTAGCTATCAATTGCATTAGCTTGTCATGGAATTCTATGAGACCACATTTCTTTGAGGAAACTTGGTACAAAATGTTAGAGTAAATTTTTTAACTTAATTATGTTAATTAAGTTACCTTTATTCCTCTCTTAAGATTTCATTTTAGTTTACATATTGTGACATTTAATAATTATTAAATGTCTACCTATTAGGGTTACTTTTAGGTTTTGCATGATCTCCTTTTAAGGATTGATCTTTGTAATTATTTAAATTAAGTCAATGCAATCTCTCTTGAAGCTTGTAGAGCACCCTTGATTTGTTGCCTCCATCTCTTCCTCTCTGTGATAGGTTATTCGCATGCAGGTGATCTTCAGGGTCTGTGAAGTTGGCTTTCTCAACTTCTACATAGAGCTCTAGACCTGTTGCTTCCTGTTGCTTCTTGTTCATGTTTTGAAGGATTTTTTAGAGCTTCAAGGGTTTGGGGTTTTCCTTTCTTCATCCAAGAGGTGGGTTTTTTCAGTGCATCCAGGGTCAAATTAGATCTCTCCATTGAATCTAGAGCTATCACAATAGTCAAGATTGACTTTTGTTTTGTCAAATCTGGCTTCCATTTGTTAGATCTGTGAGAGTTTGAAGAAAGGGATTTTTTGTCAAATCTAGGGGGTGCTCAAATTTTTGGAGCATTTTGAGCCCAAATGGATCTCATCATTGCATCCAAAGTAGCCAAAAACCTAAAGATTGACTGTAAACTCACTTATATTCGGCGTTAGCTATTCGTGAGGCCAAAAAAATTTATTCGTACGGCCCTGTTCATCCTCTACATGATGTTCGAGGTAAAAATTTAAATATATGTATATATATATTTATTTTTTATATATTTTTTTCCCTGCAAATTAAAAAAATCATCAAAAGATTTTTTTTAAACAAAAAAAGATTAAAGCAGGTTTTTTTTAATTTAAAACAAAAAAGAATTTTGAAAAAAGGCAAAGCCTTTTTTAAACCTTGCGTCGGCCTATAGTACGCCGGCTGGCCGTATTGTTAGTTGCTGGTGGTAGTACAGCCGTCTGACAGTCTGATAGTATCACCGACGGCAGTACTTACTAGGGCACCGATCTTTTTTATTATTATTTTTTTAAAAATTACTTATTATTTGATGTAATTTTTTTTTGTTTTTAAAAAAAAAACATTTTTTTTCAATAAGCCAAGTTGGAAAAGTGCTCCAATGACTGTTTGACCATCAAATTTAGGCTCATATTTTTGTTGTGATGGTCATTTGACCGTCAAATTTAATGTCGCACTATGTTTTTTGCCCTTTGGAGCTCTTTTCTTCCAAAGACCATAACTTGGGTATACGATATCATTTTTTGGTAAACAAGATATCGTCAGAAAGCTGATTTTGTCAACTTTCCAGTGGTGTGGGTCTCATCACTTCATTTTTTTGTTGGTAAATTCTATAGCTAGTTGAAGTTAGAGGAGTTGTTTTCAGTCTCGAGCTCGTAACTTTTGATTAGTTTCTCCGTTTTTTGCGATCTCAGCAGCATTGGAACCGTATTTCATAGCTCTTCAGTTCCATCCATGAAATTTTTACATATTTCACTTCAAGTATATTTTATTCAGTTTTATGTGTTTTCACACTATGGTGAATTACCCAGACATATTAGCTCTTGGGAACTTCTCGTTTGCATGGGCTACTTCATTTTTGTCTATTCTTCATGCATTTCCATCCTTGTGTCTTTTTATGACATTTTGAGCATCATTTGTAAGCAATCTTCTATGTAAACACACTGAGATAAAGTGCCACACTATTGTGCATGTATTTTGGGGATTTTGCACATAAGGTTGTGCCATCTTTTGTACTCGCATTGTATTATAAAGTGCCATGGGGGGTTGTGTAGTGCCTTTTTTTTTGCCATCACACCTTTGTCTGGTGAGTGTCCCTCCACGATGATAGTGAATCCATATGATTCCAGCCTTATGCATGTGTGATTTGTTTTGCACACCACTTTTTCAGTTGCAGGTGCTTTTTTGTGCACTTTCAGATGTTGTTTCTTCTCCTTCATGCACTACAGGGTGTTACACAACATTTCAATGGATCTGTCAGGATCTCCCAGTCAGCATTATGGGGGGGGGTATTATACTATTCATGCTAATGATTCCTTGGTTTCACCTTGGAAGGAATCTTCCATTCTTAGTTGATCAATGTTTTTCAGACTATTTGTACTTGTGCCATCTGTATCTTCATTCCAGGTGTTTTCCTTTGTTTGTCATTTGATTCGAGTAGTGTCATTTGGGGCACTCATGCAGATTGTTGTCTTCTTGATCCTGTTCATCCTATCTTCAGAGGAGTTTTTTTAGCACCATAGCAGTCATCTTTTGACAGTTGTTTGCAGCTTCTTCTACTTCAGTGATGTTCTTCATGCCTTGTTCATCTTTTTTTGGAGTAGAGTTTTTCCCATGAGGTTTTCTCTATTTCTCCACTTTCTAGAGATTTGGTTGTATTTGGGTACCTCATCATGCCTAGTTGTTAGAACCCTTGTTTGCTTTCATGCATTGTAGTTACCTTTGCTTTCTTGCCCATGTTTGTAGCTGTAGTTTTGCTCATCTTAAGGGGGGTGTTAGAGTAAAGGTTTTAACTTAATTATGTTAATTAAGTTACCTTTATTCCTCTCTTAATATTTCACTTTAGTTTGCATATTGTGACATTTAATAATTCTATTAATTATTAAATGTCTACCTATTAGGGTTACTTTTAGGTTTTGTATGATCTCGTTTTAAGGAGTGATCTTTGTAATTATTTAAATTAAGTCAATGCAATCTCTCTTGAAGCTTGCAAAGCACCCTTGATTTTTTGTCTCCATCTCTTCCTCTCTGTGATAGGTTATTTGCATGCAGGTGATCTTCGGGGTTTGTGAAGTTGGCTTTCTCAACTTCTACATAAAACTCACAAAAAATAAAAAGAAAGCACTCAAACAAACTTTAAAGGGGTCTCAGGCCTACTTCCCCCTCATTCCACACACTATGCAGCCATTTACTTGCAGTGTAGGGGCCCAACAATGGAGAAAACATGTAAAAATTATATATATATATATATATATATATATATATATACGGCCTAGAAGCATGAATTACAATTAGAATATCACATAACATCATATAAACAAAAAAACCACTATAAACTTGAATGTCATTTAAAACATGCATGATAAATATTCATCGTTGAAACTTGAATTGTGGTAGCTTGATAGATAGAGTCGATTGATGCCAGGGTTCAATTTGTATGATATTGAAAAAATAAGCCAACTGAGTAGAGTTATTAGCATTCTTCAAAAATCATAAGAATTATTTTAGTACACTAGCCATTTTGATGTCTTCTTGCAGTCTCAAACGTTAATTTGTATCATTGTTACATTGGTCTTGAGAGTGATTGCACGTTTGAAGTGTATAAACACATACCTTTTGTAATATCAAGGATACTTTTTGAATCTTCCATGCATTGCTAATCTAAAAGCAAAGGTCTTTCTCCTAATCTATATGCAACCATGCTTTTGACATTGTCAAAAAGAGAAAAACTTCCCTAATGATGCAAAGGAATGGTTGAGCAGTTCTAACTCTCCACAAGAGAGAAGAGAGATGTTGGAGAGTACATCAAGTTAGTGAGAACCGAAGTGTAATGTGTTTTAGTTTTTAGTACTCCTATGTTTCTCTGCAGAAGTGTGATAAATTCTCAGTTCAATGATGTTGAACAATTTTTGAAAAAATAAAGTTGTGTCAGGGTCCACATTCAATCCAACAAGCAAAAATGAAAGCTCAACCTCTTGGAATGAAAATTCTTGTTTGCAAAAAAATAAAATAAGAATGAGGTAGTTAAGGTGCTTGAAGTTATTTAGAGGTCACTTTTAGGGTGCAAGGATTTAAAGCTCATTTTAAATGCACTCAAACAAACTTTAAAGGGATCTCAGGCCTGTGCCCCCTCATTCCACACGCTATGCGGCAATTTACTTATGGTGTAGGAGCCGAACAATGGAGAAAACATGTAAAAATAATATATATATAGATATTCAGCCTAGAAGTATGAATTACGATTAAAATATCACATAACATCATATAAACAAAAAAATCACCATAAACTTGAATGTCATTTAAAACATGCATGATAAATATTCATCATTGAAACTTGAATTGTGGTAGCTTGATATACAGAGTCTATTGATGCCAGGGTTCAATTTGTATGATATTGAAAAAATAAGACAACTGAGTAGAGTTATCAACATTCTTCAAAAATCATAAGAATTCTTTTAGTACACTCATGAGTTATCAGATGTCTTCTTGCATCCTCAAAAGTTATTTTGTATCATTGTTACATTGGTCTTGAGAGTGGTAGCTTAATATAGGTCCACAATACAAAACCTGGTTTACCTGTGCAGTGGCATAGGAAGATTTTTCTTTGAAAGCAAAAATGAAAGCTCGGCCTCTTGGAATGAAAATGCTTGTTTGCAAAAAAAATGAATAAGAATGAGGTATTTAAGGTGTTTGAAGTGATTTAGAGGTCACTTTTAGGGTAGTTAAGGTGTTTGAAGTGATTTAGAGGTCGCTTTTAGAGAAGAGAGATTTTGAAGAGTACATCAAGTCAATGAGAACCGAAGTGTAATGTGTTTTAGTTTGTAGTACTCCTTTGTTTCTCTGCAGATGTGTGATAAATTCTTAGTTTAATGATGTTGAACAATTTTTGAAAAAAGAAAGTTGTGTCACAGTCTGCATTCAATCCAACAAGCAAAAATAAAAGCTCAACCTCTTGGAATCAAAATGCTTGTTTGCAAAACAAATGAATAAGAATGAGGTAGTTAAGGTGTTTGAAGTTATTTAAAGGTCACTTTTAGGGTGGAAGGCTTAAAAATCCATTTTAAATGTACAAAAAAGAATGAAATTACTTCAAACCGAGTTTGTGAAGAAGTTAACTATGTTGCCCACTAGTTTTCCTTAATAGTCCAAAGTGCTAAAAGGCAGCAATATTTGAAGGTTTATTTCTCGAAGACCATGATGCTTATAGACTCTCTGTTCGAGGCTATGGGATCGTGTTGGGACCATCTATAAAAACCTCTTGGATTTTGCTATCTCAGAGGCGTTTTCCTGTGGTGATGACTTTTCAGTGGAGGGAAAAGTTGCCAGATGCAAGCAGTGTAAAGTTGCAAAGTGGTGCAGCTTTCATTTCGCAACTTGTACAACCAAACAAACTATTCCAACACATCCGGATGGGTACGTTTATGCTAGGGATGGTCCTCTCTTGCACCCAAATACGCTGAATCACTATGAGCTACATTGGATTGATGATTTCCCTTAAGAGTCCAAAGTGCTAAAAGGCAACAATCTTTGAAGGTCTATTTCCTAGAGATCGTGATGCTTATAGAATCTTTGTTTGTGGCTATGGGATCATGTTGGTACCATCTACAAAAACCTCTCTCAGTTTTTTCTATCTCAGAGGCATTTTCCTGTGGTGATGACTTTTCAGTGGAGGGAAAAGTTGCCAGATGCAAGTAGTGTAAAGTTGCAAAGTGGTGCAACTTTCATTCCGCAACTCGTACGACCAAATGAACTGTTCCAACACATCTAGATGGGTAAATTTATGCTAGGGATGGTCCTCTCTTGCACCCAAATACGCTGAATCACTTTGAGCTACATTGGACCGACGATTTCCCTTAAGAGTCCAAAGTGCTAAAAGGAAGCAATCTTTGAAGGTCTATTTCTTAGAGATCATGATGCTTATAGACTCTTCATCTGAGGATATGGGATCGTGTTGAGACCATCTACAAAAACCTCTATCATTTTTTTCTATCTCGGAGGTGTTTTCCTGTGGTGATGACTTTTCAGTGGAGGGAATAGTTTCCAGATACAAGCAGTGTAAAGTTGCAAAGTGGTGTAACTTTCATTCCAAAACTCGTACAACCAAACAGACTATTCCAACATGTCCAGATAGGTAGGTTTATCTTAGGGATGGTCCTCTCTTGCACCCAAATACGCTGAGTCACTCCGAGCTACATTGGATCGGTGATTTCCCTTAAGAGTCCAAAGTGCTAAAAGGCAGCAATCTTTGAAGGTCTATTTCTCGGAGACCGTAATGCTTACAAACTCTTCGTCTGAGGATATGGGATTTTGTTGGGACTATCTACAAAAACCTCTCTCAGTTTTTGCTATCTCGGAGGCGTTTTCCTGTGGTGATGACTTTTCAGTGGAGGGAAAAGTTGCCATATGGAAGCAATGTAAAGTTGCAAAGTGGTGCAACTTTCATTCCGCAACTCATACAATCAAACAGACTATTCCCAACACATCCAAATGGGTAAATTTATGCTAAGGATGGTCCTCTCTTGCACCCAAATACACCGAATCACTCTGAGCTACATTGGACTAGCAATTTCCCTTAAGAGTCCAAAGTGCTAAAAGGCAACAATCTTTGAAGGTCTATTTCTCGGAGACCGCGATGCTTACAGACCCTCCGTCCAAGGCTATGGGATCGTGTTGGGACCATCTACAAAAATATCTCTCAGTTTTTGCTATCTCGGAGTCGTTTTCCTATGGTGATGACTTTTTAGAGGGAAAAGTTGTCATATGCAAGCAGTGTAAAGTTGCAAAGTGGTGAAACTTTCATTCCGCAACTCGTACAACCAAATATATTGTTCCAACATGTTTGGATGGGTAATTTTATGCTAGTGATGGTCCTCTCTTGTACCCAAATACGCCGAATCACTTCGAGCTACATTGGACTGGTGATTTCCCTTAAGAGTCCAAAGTGCTAAAAGGAAACAATCTTTGAAGGTCTATTTATTGGAGACTATGATGCTTACAGACTCTCTATCTAAGGCTATGGGATCGTGTTGGGACCATATACAAAAACCTCTCTCGATTTTTGCTATCTCGGAGGTGTTTTCCTATGGTGATGACTTTTCAGTGGAGGGAAAAGTTGCCAGAATCAAGCAGTGTAAAGTTGCAAAGTGGTGCAACTTTCATTCCGCAACTCGTGCGACCAAACAAACTATTGCAACACATCTGGATGGGTATTTTTATGCTAGGTATGGTCCTCTCTTGCACCCAAATACGTCTAATCACTTTGAGCTACATTGGACCGAGTGAGATTAGGCGAAAAATTGATGCAGACACAAGGGCACAATCATAAAATCTTTGCAACCTACCTATTTGAGGCATGTAACAAGATTATTCTTACCTCTTTGGACAGTCCAAAACTCCCTTAAAACTTGACAAGCAACTAAATACACATTTCCCTCTTTAACCCCCTTAAACCCTTATAATAGTGAGAAACTAGTTTTTGTCCAATTACTCCACAATTTTCCCAAAACACTAGACCAACACATGATTGATTCAAACATCCATATCCAAGTTACACAACATATATGAGAAACAACATAGAATCCTTTGGACCAGCATTGACTTCCTCTACATTCACCCTTGAACAGGCTACTCAATTAGCCCAAAAATGCAAAACAACATACCTTCAAACACCACACAAACCCTTGAAACCTTGGGGCAGCAAATAAATTGCCAAGAAAACAAAGATTCTGCAATTGGATTCCATTTGTACGAACCTATAACCTAGTTCTCCACACCTTCCACTCATGAAATATCATTTCCTAATCCCTACCAACTCATCCCACCGATTCACATTGGCAAACAGTAGGTGGGATGAGATTCAAGCCATTAAAATTGTAAAACTCTTATTCCCCTATTCAGGAACCCGTCTAAAGAAAGTCTGAGTTTTGAGGCACAAAATGAATAAAGAAACCCTCTATTAAGAAGTCAGGATAAATTCAAGACATGTAATAAAATTTCTACATAAAGTTTTGATACAAAAATGCTTGAATGGATTGTGCACATGCAGAAAACACAAGAAAAATAGTAAAATATGAACTAAGCAATTGAAACTTTATTGATTCAAAGAAAAAAACTCCTTCAACCAAACCTGTCTCTAGCAAAAGTTGCAAGCCATTATAATTTATTATATATAAATGAGAGATATTACAAAACCTGGTTCAAACGAGCATGCCGACAGGAAAGAACCAGGAAGAAAACCTTCGGTTGTAGCTCGATTAAGTATAAAAAAAGACCCCTTCACAAAACCTATGAGTTTCCAAAATACAGACCCCTTTACATTTTAAACATACCCTTTATACAATGCCAAACATTTGACCCATATTTCAAAAACATATCTGGGTATAGATTATGCCCATACACAATTATGACCATTTTACATTGTTTCCAATTTGAGAATTCAAATTTTACAAATTTTTCCTATTAGAGGCATTCAGGGCACAGTCTTCAACAATAGTAGTATGTTCACGTTTTGGACTAACAAGCACTTGTACAAACCATTAAGGTGGCTTAGAATAACCAATCTATATTATTCTAAATGACACAAAATATGATGAGATGGTAATGCAAACTATAAAAGACGCTTAAAATAACCAATCTATATTGTTGTAATCTATTGCATACCTCTCTGAAAGGATCAAAGTTGGCTATTGTTGCAACAGGTCCATGATAAATCGTGCCAGGAATATCACAAAAGTGGGTAAATGAGAAATCTATATTGTCATAATAGAAAATAGGCTTAGACTAACAAATCTATATTAATCTAAACAACTTGAATGATGATGAATTTGTGATGCAAACTATAAAAGATGCTTAGAATAACCAATCTATATTGTTGTAATTTGTCGCATACCTTTCTGAAAGGATCAGAGTTGGCTATTATTGTAGCAGGTCCATGATCAGTCGTGCCAAGAATATCGCAAAAGTGGGAAAATGAGAAATCTATATTGTCACAATAGAAAAGATGCTTAGACTAACATATCTATATTAATCTAAACAACCTAAATGATGATGAGTTGGTGATGCAAACTATAAAAGATCTTAGAATAACCAATCTATATTGTTCTAATCTATCACATACCTCTTCGAAAGGATTAGAGCTGACTATTGTTGCTGCAGGTCCATGATCAATCTTGCCAAAAATATTACAAAAGTGCATACAAAATATCACTATTAAAGACACCTGCATTGCAGTAGTATATAAAATATCAGTATTAAATAAAGAAAACTAATGAACTTAATCATAATGAACATAAGCATTCTACCTTCCATTCTTGAAAATGCTATTCAAGTGTGCTTGAAGGGTAATCTCTTTGCTTAAGAGTATCCAATATTGCTTCATGATCAACATTACTAAGTGTCCATAGTTGTTTTTTCTTTGGTATGGCATGATGCTTCAACAACTTAACATTTGTTGCTATAACAAGGTGCAAATACATTAGAATGGTTTTTTGTTTCTCGTAGTCTTCAAATGTAGGTATGCCATTCTTTCTAATCATGTATGTTCGCAACCAAGTTCCTGCAACCACAACTGAACTTGTAGGATACACGAAACCATCATCATCTTCCATCGGTTGTGTTATCTTATGCTTTACCCGCACACATCAAGCCAACCAATAGTATGATCTCTCTTCATTCCCCTGTAGTGCAACAATTGCAAAAATATGTCCTAGTTGTAGTAGATCTAAAAGCAGGTTGTAATCCACTGAACTTTCCATTGTGTCATTTGTCATGGATATTGTTTGAGATAAAGGAGTTAGATACTGTGGTACCCATGTATCCACCCACTCACTTGACTCGCATTGATCCTAGTCGCATTAAATACAACTCTGACAAAAATAAGCCAACTCTCATTTCCAAATGGTCCATGTGCCTGCATCTGAGCTTCGAAATGAATGCATCTTTGAAGAATCTTTGATTGTATGACAATCCAATCTGCCTCCCACTGTACCCTCCTCAATGAACCAATAGAATCTGTGCACTGTTGAATCAAGTGTCCCTCCCTGTGACAATGTTGAACTACACCAATCAACTATAGAATGTGCATTGCTGAATTTTTCTTCTGAAATTTTCAATTGCTCCTTAACTAGAGCTCTCTTTATGCATGCACCAACTCCATCATGCTCCCCTTTCCCATGTTCAGCTTCAAAAAAACTCCCAATATGAGGTAGACCCCTCTCTACATTCATTCTACTCAACCAATAAAACATACAAGCATTCTTGAATTAACCTATGCAATTATCTAACCAAATTAGATGTCGGCCCAATGCTATATCATGCTCCTGCAAGAACTCAAAAAAATTCTTGAAACAATGTTGGACATACTTGGACGAGTGACATCTATCATCACTCATATAAAAATGATACTCTTTGATTATCTTTCAATCCTCCTATGTACTATCAGGTGCATGTCTAAATTATGTTATGTGCACAAAAATAGCAATCTGAATGGAATTGTAATACTAAGATTGTACCTCGTTTTGTGGTTGCAATGTGTAGTTTTCTGCAAAATCAACCACTGATATAAAAGTGCCAATTAGAAAAGAGTCCTTACACATCCTAAATTATTGATCCAACCATTGAGACCTATGACTATGTCTTGCATACTTGTATAAAAGATTGTCCTTAAAATCTGAAATAAAATCAACAACACTACATTCTTTTGAAACCAACTCATATCTAGAACATTCACCTCCACTCTGCAAAGTATATTTGACTATCTCATATCTCTTTTTCTCAACAAGCTTCTTTCCAAATTCATGTTTGGAACTCTCATGAAAACATTGAACAAAATTTGACAAGCCACCACATTGTGAGCAATTTGCATTTAAACAATCATTTCTATAGAAAAAGCAACCATCATCTCTAGAACATAAAAAAATATTTAGCAAGTCCCTTGATGATTTTGGAAGATGCATTGCACCACACTTCTGCAACATTTCACTAGTATGCAAAGTAGAATAGATATAGCATAATAGTTCATGGTACATTGAAAACTCCACATGGTATTTGCAACAACAAGTATTACGAATTTTAAGAGGCACACAATAAAATGGCTTCAAACCTTCAAAAGTCCTTTGTGATATTTCCATATTTGGATGTGTTTCAATAAATTTTTTGAACAACATTGTTTGGCTTGATTCCAAGAAATGTTTAGGATGTGGTGTATGGTCTCGATTGCCAATTCTTAACTTTAAAACATCCTTTGCATTGGGTGATACTCTAGAGTTATCATGCCAAAATTCTTGAATTACTTGCTTTACATTATAAGTTAGCTTCTTATCAACACGTGGAAGCCTCTCAAAAAAATCCCATGTATCATTTTGAAGAGGATCATCTATTCTTTCTCTTATTGCAAGTGCTCGATCCAAAGTTTTATGATTTATTTAAAAATCAATACAAGTTTGTCTCATAAAGCGAGCCTTTTTCAATTCATGGCTTACTAGGGTGGTTGTAATGACTCTTCGAGTAGCTCTCTTATCCTTTTCCTTGTTATTTTTTCCAATAGACTTGAGAGCATTAAAAATATTTTGACAATAATAGAATTTTTTTTGGTCTTCTTGTTCACACGAATCTTCAATTTGGCTAGCAAAGGTCCCATCTTTTGCATCTTTAGCAATTGTACAAAAATTTGGCATTGCTCAGTAAAATATTGGTTGAAGAGTCTTCTAGCCCACAACCGAACAATTCGTGTTGACCCCTTGCCTTCAAAATTGTTTATAATGTTCTCATCAAATTCAAGTAACCATTTAGGGGTTCTTGAAGGTCTTGAATTTGGAATATTTCTTTCTTCCACACAAGGTTCTTCATTTCTCATTTAATCTGGTGAAACATAATTTACAGTTAGTTCAATATTATGTTCAACATCTTCAATTCCAACATTTTCACCTTCAATTTGAATAATTTCATTCCCAATTTTAGTATCATATTCAACATCTTCAAATCCAACATTTCCACCTTCAACATTTTCATTATCAATTTCAATATTTCCATTCCCAATTTGAATATGATGTTCAACATCTTCAATTCCAACATTTTTAGCTTGAACATTTTGAGTATCAATTTGAACATTTTCATTCCCAATTTCAATATCATATTCAACATTTTCACCTTGTACATATTCAATTTCCTCTTCACTTGAAAGACCATAGGCTCAGATTCACCAATATTTAACATACCTTGTCTTCTCTTCCTATGATCTTCTTTATCTTTTTGTCTATATTCTTCAATTTGTTCTTTTGTAAGCTTTCTCTTACGTTTATGCTTCTAACGACTGCTGCTCCCCATTATACCTCATAAAAGATGCTGAAAAATCATTGTTTATGTCAAATTTGAGTACAATATGCTCCAATAAGTTGAACTTTGTCTCTTCATGTCTGAAACCGCATGTTTGTCGCCTGCAAAAGGAATGTAGGGTCCGTTGGAATGAAAAAAATGGGCCATATGGGGTTTTGGTATGGCCCACAAATCGGATATCTGACTAAATGCGATATCTGATATGAAATTTTTTTAAAATAAAACAATTTTATAATGCTCTCTAACGGTAGGATTTTAGTGCTATAAATTGGATATTCGATTCAAATCAAATATATAATTTGTGCATATATAGACCTAACAATAATTAGAAGGTGGAGGTTGGGAAAGATAGAGAGAGAGAGAGAGTGGAGGGTAGAGGGGAAAAAGAGGAGAGTGAGGGAGAGAGAATTAGAAGGTAGAAGGGAGAGGGGAAGAATGAGAGAGAGAGTTCATTAGGAGGGGGAGGGAGAGGGAAA